>JAQGBH010007327.1:0-11167 GCA_034698265.1 Sminthurinus aureus
AATGCGTTGATAGGGGAATCATGTACTTTCTTATCCGTAACAAGTCTTGACAATGGAGGCGGTCTTAGGAGATTTTTGCATTGAAATTTTTGATTTTCAAAGACCATTTCGTCTCTATATTTATATATACTCTAAGGTAATTATAGTTGTTTCATATTTAATATTATAAATACTATATCTTTTAAAAGTATTTTCAAGTTCTTAAAAACTAATTTTCCTGCAATTATTAAGACTTTTAGGTAGTATCTGCATTTGATAGCATAATGTAATCAAGAAAAGGCAGTTCGATTTGATATTACATTTTTAAAATGCTTGGGGTATCGAATGTTTTTGACGTTTCGATGTACCACCGGCAGTCACTTTTGTGATTCAGAACGGTTCGTTTATAAAGTTCAGTTTTTGTTCTTTTTTTTTGAAGATTCAAGATTGAAATAGAAATAGTTGTTATTAAGGAAAGACTATGAAAGACGGAAATGAATTTTATCAATTCAAATAGGATTTTGTATGACTTTTGCTGCTTTATTATTGACTCCTAGTGGTCGTATTTTCGTTTTAATGGCGTTTCATTTATGATTTTCCTAGCTCTCTCTTTTACTTTTGCTTTTAAAAAGCTTAAATCTTAAATGTGCTTATAAATGTATCTTTGTAGACACATTTGTATTTATATAGTTTATATACTATGTACTATATATAACTAAAACTCTGAACACCCGGTAGTCATCCATGATTTTCCCATGACTATTTTCAATTTTATTATGGAAGTACCTACTATTTCTTATTTCTTCCTTTTAGATATTAGTGCCGATTCAATTGGAAACTAAAACTAAATCCCTTTTTATTTTATACTACTATTTATATCACAGTAGTAGATGTTTAGTACAAGGAATAGTAAATAGTAAATAGTAAACAGTCAACAGTAAATAGTAGTAAAAAGGAAAAGGAAACGGAAAGTCTTGTGTGTGTGTGTTTGTGTGTTATATTATTATATTATGGTTTATGGTGTTTTAATACTCCCATCTTAAAATTTTAACGAGTTCTCATTGGGAATTGGGAATTGTGTTTGTGTCGTCTGTCGTGAATTTTCCACCGTGTGCATGAGTAAAGACGTTGAGGGTTCTAATGTATGTAGGATCACAAACACAGATTCGAAATATTATGCATTATGTATTAAAGAAAAAAGTAGGAGTTCAGGTCTCCAGTTGCATCGGAATCTTTTATATTATATATCTATATATGTTTTCCCTCTCCAGAATCTATAATCCTGAAAGCATTAAGTATGTGAAACTCCAGTAAGAGTAAAGAGGTCCAAAAATCCTATTGACTTGACTATCGTGAGCTGATTTAATTTTAAAAGCACATATAAAATACAAACTCGTACACACTCTGCTGGGATTGAATGACTGCGTTGGCTAAAATGGTAATACTATTACTATGTACAGGATCTGGAGCGTATCTTTAAGTAAGTACAGATACTGTTCATATACATATGTATAATATGCTGTAACTTGAAAATCTGGAGTTGGAGAATTATAGCTATACGACCTAGGACTAATCCTGATAAGAATTTGCTATAAGTACAGTGTATAGTGTAGTAAATATATTGAGGAAAGGAGGAAAATAAAAACTCTGGTAAAGCTAACAAACAGAGTTGCAGTTGATGTTGATATTTTTGCCTGTAGAATCTATCTTCTAACTCCTTAATTATGTATTGTGTATGTGTTTTGGGTTGTAAGTTGTAGGTGCAATGTATGCTTTACATACATGTATTACATCTAATATCAAATCACAAGAGTATTTTTAACATCTTTGTATGTGTTTGTACAAATTTGAATTTGAGTTTGAAATCCAAGTCAGAGAAACCCGCTCCCTTCGGAGGAGGAGGACAGATGCTGCTCCATGATAAAAATTGCATGAGGAATGGAAGAAACTGCATATATACAAAGGTATTACATGTAATGTGTAGCCAAAGGGTTTCCTGACTTTTACCCAAAACTGTTAAAGGATAGTTTTTTTTCAGACTTTTCCCCACCCTCCAAAAACGACAGAGAGTAGAGAGTATATATAATATGGAGAATATGGCAGTTTGAAAATGTTTCCGTCTGTGAGATGTGAGAATTGAGAATCTATCTGTATTTGACGTGTATTCTGTATTCATAATCTTGGTCATATTATTATCTTGTTCTTTTTCTCAACTGTTTTTTACGTTTTCTATTTACATTTTGAATTTGGTAGGTTGTACTTTAGTATTTAGTATTATTTACTCTTTTACATGCTTTACGTGCTGCATTTTGTATTCTGTATTCTGTATTATATCATCCAAAGATCTATCTACGTTCTTTAAAGATATCTATAACACATAATGATAATATCTTGGGTATTTGAAGAGAAAATCTAGAGACTGTTATGGCTGTTAACTTTGTGTGAATACTGCATACTGCATAGTTTGTATGGCGTATAGTTGTCGAGAACGTTAAATTTCAAGTACCATCGAGCATCAAGATGGCACATTAGACATTAGACTTAAGGCATCATAAGGTTGCACACATGAGAAGTAGAAATGTATGCAGAAACAGTCGGTGATGACATATGAATGCGTATTTTTCCACTGCCATAAAAGTGAGAAACTCTTAAAAAAACATTCATAATTTCTTCTATTTGGTCTTCAACTTTACACACATGTTCACAATTCACAACATAATAATATATAATATGTTTGCAGTATTTGTTTAAAACCTGATACGTGCATACGACATAAAACAGAGTCTTAAATGAACAGATACAGCAACGGATATAACTGCGTACTGCGTACATTATGTAGTATGTATTATATATTATGCACCTATGCATTCATCCATTTATTGCACAGTCACAATGGGAACTACTTGGCATTTCTATGTTGAATCTGGGAGTTGTTGGCACATCCTTCAAAATGCCTTTCATTTTCATTTTGGTTTGGTTACTTTTCAGTTTTTTAGTTCATGTCGTTTCCATTTTTTGTCATATTCTGTGTCCGATTTGACTTGATACTTGATAGCACTTGATACTACGTACAATCCTGCTACTCATGTGTCGTATATTATGTGCAATGCAGAATAGTTGACATTTGTAAAACATGTCATAGCGACATCACGAGTCATATGACTGACTCTACATAATATAATACAACAATGCGTATTCTTTCTAACATATTGTGTCAGGATGGAGGATGGAATATGGAATATGTGACAAAATACCGAATAAGAATTCCGCACTTTTCCACTAGTCATGTTTGATTTTGATGTTGTTCACAAAGTTTCCTACAATATTATCACAGTTTCCTTTTTTCTGTATTTGCATTCAAGGTTTTTTTTTTTTTCAACTCTCACCTAAAAATCTCCCTCTCTCTTTCATTTTTCAATCTATCTGCGACTTAAGAGTCCGTAGACGCATGCCAATTGTTTAAATACCTGTAGTCTGTAGTGAATCATTTGTATATTTGGTTGGTTGTATTTATCGAGTATCGAGCATCGAGTATTGAGTATCGAGTACATACCTATAGGAAAAGTTGGTGGTATAATAGATGTTTGCGTAGTGGTATGTCAAGTGGTTGTATCTACAATCTACAATCTACACCACCCGGTATAATATATAAATAAACTTGTGAAGATGTAGAAAAATAAGAATAAGAAATCTCATGTATAATAGTTGGAATAATAATAATAATAATCCGTACCTAGTAAATTAGGGACAAAGTAGTAGAGTAAAGAGAGAGTGTCTGCTGTATTTTTTATTAGCTCTGTTTTTCTCGAGTTCATGTGAGTTTCTCTCTCTTTTCACTGGACTTGATGTGGAGAAGCTCATTTATTTAAATAAGAGTTGAAGAACTGCTGTGCTTCTTGGCGTGAAACTTGTTCAAAGTACAAAGTACAAAGTCTGCCATACCTGTACGTTGTACATTGTACATCCAAATTCAGATTCAAATACCACCTTTTTGCTTTGCTGGTGTTGCAAGTTGTTTATTAGCGTATTTGATGTTTAAGATTTGAGATTTGAGGTTCCAGCTCCAACATCCAACTTGGTCGCTGGACTTGAAACTCGAATTGTTGTACATTGGACATGATTCTTGTATTTGTTATGCGTAGTGGTAGTGATATTTCTCAGTTTAGAATCTCCAGTCTCCATAAGTTGCCTCATTTTCCTCTCATTCTTGTTGTTTTTTCCCCTTCATTCCTACATACATGTCATATTCCTATTTAATAATATTTAATATGAGAGCATTTTTCGAGGTGCATTTTTGTTTTTACGAGGGATGCGGATGAATTATTTACATAATATAGGGGTCGTTGAATAAATTCTTTTTCTTATGTTCCTATTTTCTCTTTCTCGCACTCTCGTCATAGTTTCATAGTAAAATTTCAAAAGCGTGATTCATGCTCCAAGAAAAGAGCACGGAGACGGACAGAGTTCCAATCCAGAGTTAGAATTCAGAATTTAGAATCTAGAATCTAGGCTTGTCCATCAGACATCATATATATGATAGAAGAAATCAGAAATGCCTATGCAGTCATAATATAATGTTATACAAAATAGATGGCAAGAGCAACAGTAACAGCAGTAGTGAGTGCATCAGCATAATTTTATCCGGAAAAAAACCTGGAGGCTAAATGGGGTGTAATGATTATATTTGTATTTTTTTACGTTCTACCTAGTAAATTCTAGATGTTGTGTGTTGTGTGTTGTGTACCAAAGCATGTTATATTATTGAAGATGAGAGAATAGAGAATCATTTCCACTTGTATGTTTGTATACATCTTGTATATCCGAGACCCGAGACTGGCAAGAGAAGGAAGGAAAAAACAGAGAAAAGAATGAAGAATGTTCATTTTTATACACTTTGTACTAACATTTACTTTGTATTTACAACTATTCCAGTAGAATACTAATCGTAAACACAAAACACAACCATCAGCATCATCTTCATCATCATCATGTATGTGTATTGTACGTCCAATGTACATGAATTTCATTCTGTATACTGTGTACAAGTCATCTTCGTGTTCTCTTTCGTACATGTTGAATGTTGAGCCAAATACACATACATAGTTTGATGTTTGATGTGCGCATCATTATCTACATCACGATTAAGACTGAGCGATCTGAATGAAATTCTGGACTTGCAAGTTCCAGATCCATTGTATACGTTCATGTTATTCCTAATCGAGGTGGATGTATCCTTTTTGTCAGTTATTCGTAACGGGAGCGGCAGCCGACACACACACACTTACAGAATAAGAAACAGAAATTATTCATCTAAAATCTACAATGTAGAATGTGATCAGACTAAATACATGGTAGTCAGTTGTACTTGACGTTGTACATTGTACATTGTAGTTGTAGCTGTATTTGTAAGGCAAATAAAAGGAAAATGTAAAATATCCATTATCCTGACAATCTTTAATTGGCAGGCTGCACTTTTTCGTGTCTGGCACAAAACTCCTCTCATTTTTTTTTATATCCAACGTTTTCCCCCTGTACATTTTTTTATATTGAAGATTGGAGCATATTCACATTACGTAATATTACGCATTACGTATTATACACTTTTGTATTACATAGTATTGCATACAACATACAGCAAACATTATGTAGAAAGTAGAAAGATATTATAAATTTTTTTTATAATCGAGACCTCTCGGTATTTATTTATTTAGTTATTGTTACGTTTAAATCGACTATCGTGCAGGTGCGTAGGGTATAAAATAAGAAGCAAGATGAAAGATGAGGCAGAATGTAAACGATGAGCATGAAACTAAACTTACATCACGAGGGAAGGAGAGACAGGGAGAGAGAAAAAGAGAAAGAGAAAGAGGACTGGAAATTACTTTGATATTAGGTACATCATTAAACATAATAGTAATGGCAATCCTCTCATTGTTCATTACCTTTTCATATTAAAAAATATATTGCCTCTATCTTCAATCCTCGGATTCGTTTTCCCTTTTATTTTTCCATTTAATCCATCCATGTTTCCAGTTCATATTCTAAATTCTAAATTCTAAGAACACTGAGAAATTCCTTCTCGGTCAACAGTAATAACCACAAGAATGAATGACAACAAGAATCTTGATTCAAGATTCAAGATTCAGGCTGTACTTGAAAAACTTTGAAATTCCAAAGAAATTCCAGAGTCTACAATTTTAGTTGAAGTTGTACTCGTGATGATGTAAGATAATATTATAATATCTCCAACTTGTTCTTGATTTGTGATTTTTAATCCACGTCAAAATCAAAAATCAAAAGTCCACCTACGAAATTTTTCGCGTAGGATTTACATTCCAAGTGTCATAAGTACAGATTCAAATTCTAGAGAACCAGAGAACCAGAGACAGAGTAGGTGACAGAGAATATTATGAATGATTATGAATTGAAAATTGAAATGAATATTATAGAATACATGATAATATTTAATACTACTTAATACCCATGTAAAATATGGAGTCAGTCAGTCTGTAGTTGTCATTAGAATCTATTGAAAATATACATACATATACATTTGACATGATGGATTAGTACTCGGCTCGGTTCCTTCATTGTCGATTGTCGAGTATTGAATTTTGAGCATAAGTTGAGCTGTAGGCTTTTTGGGTGTCTGCATGACCACAAGAAAATGTGCAATGTCAATACGTGGGCAATTGTGCATTGTGTGCCATGTGCCATGCCACGCTATGCTGTTAGATGTTACGCTGATTTTTGAATGCGTAGATCGCAAGTCTGGATTTTGTGTGGCAGTGATATGCGAATGACGCAAAGTCATTATTATTCGTACTCATAATTCCTGTTTGAATAAGACAAGATCAGCATTATGTATTATGTATAATATTATTTACAATGGACATTGTTGTATCTACTATCTACACACTAGTTGTATGCACTTTACTCTTCAACCCTGGACATTGTGAATTGGGAATTGTGAATTGTAAGTGAGACTCATGTGAGAAATAAATTACACGTGATTCATTATTAGTTTCGCTGTTGACTTTTGGCTTTCCTCCATGTTCCCTTATTCGAATCTTGAAGCTTGAGTCTTGAGTCTCGAATGTCAACAAGAATGTGTAAGAAGAAACTGAGAAACTATTTTGTTCTCTGAAAGATTGAATTTCCTCTGACTTTGAACAAATTTTTGTGCATAACTTGAATCTCAAATCTCATTTCATTTTGTTTTGCATTTACAACAGAAACATAGTACAAAATAAAAGGTAGGCTTTGCTTTGGCTTTGCTTTTTTACCAGCCTTTGACACGTAAATTCATTTGCAAACCTCTTTTTGCGTGGGGTAGGAAATGTGATATTTTTTGTATTGTATTTTGTATTATTTATTATTGTAAATAGAGGCAGGGTGACAAAAATGACAAGTGTACAAATGACAAATGAAAATAACCTGTCGTCTCATTTTCCTCACATGTAGGCAGGTTTATGTATGACGTATGATGCATGATAAGTTATGAGTATTATAGTACGACTTTACAATTTACAATTTACAAATGATTCAATTTTTCTGTTCCATTGTACATTGTACTATTGTGTTGTGAATAGTTAAAGGAAGGAAACACAGTTGTGCTTAATTCGGTTATTTTTTCCTTTCCTCCGCTTCTATTAAGATTCAAATGAAGCAAAAGGAGCAAAAGCTCTGCTGAGTTGTAAGTATGAAGTAGGTAGGTAGGTAGGTGTGAAAGGGCAGAGCTCAGTGAGGAGAATGAAAGTGCAATAATTTTAATTTATTCATTTCTTCCTTTCTATATGCACTTATGAGATATTTTTTTGTAGACCATCAGAATAATCATAATATCTACAATGTTCCATGTACCATGTATTTTTATGCATTATTATATATACTTGTTATTAATTTTAAATTCATGTTCACGTACAATGTACAATGTACAGTGCTCAGTGCTTAGGCTTCAATATTTATATCTGTGTACTATATACATTTTAGATTGTGTGAGTAGAGTTTAGAATGTAGAAGGGAAATGCAATATTATTTGATGTATTTGGTATTTGGTAGCAAGGAAGCAAGTGAATGAGTAAGTTGGTAATATCCGTGTGTAGATTATAACTTATAATAATAATTTATAATGGATACTAGAAACTAGAGACTAGAATAGAGTATATATCAGTTTTTTCTGGGAGATGAGACGAGAGACGAGAGGAGGGCGAGAGATGAAATGATGACTGTAGGTGGTAGAAAGAGCAAAAGTTCTTAAATGCTCATCATATTCATTATATTTTCCTTTCCATCAATCCATTCATCCATTTATTCTCCACTCTCTACTCTTCTTCTTCTTCTTCTTCTGGTTGTTGTCCAGTCAAGGGTTTTTTTTGGGTTCGACTCTCGACTCTCGATTCTCTACTCGATTTGAAGTTATCTATCTCGAATGCTCTTGTGTTTTCTATGTGTATTTTTTTTATTTTTGTTTTTGAGCCGAGCGCGGCATCGATTAACTAGTATTATCATTACATAGTTACATAGACATGTTGGAGGAAACGAAAGTGAAGGTGGTTGAATCTTCAATGAGTTTCAATGTATCTTCCTCCTCCCAAATGTTTCTCGTAAGTAAAATAGTTGCTAGTTGCTAGACTTTATAATCCATCTCATGTACACAAACAATACTAATATTCATGTCAAACTTAAGCTCAAGACTCAAGATTCAAGATGAGTGAGTTGAGAAGAGTAAAATTGTACTCAATTTAGCAATTGATTCATGATCAAGTTGAAGCTGGAATCGTGTATGAAGATATAGTAATAATCATGCATCTTCTGTATCATTCTTTACATATTCAGTTCAAGCTGTAATTTGGATGTCTACAGACTGCAAAAACATGCATATTATTTAGATTCTAAATTCTAGATTCTAGATTCAGTCAGTTGTTTTTCCGTTGTTCTTGTGCATGTTTTCTTTTTTTTATTGCACAATTTCAAGCTCCAGACCACGTATGTGGGCTAATATGTATTTTACTGATACTTGGTCAAGGATAAGTCAATTAGATTTTTTCCAATGATTTTACACCTAACAATATAATTACAAGACAAGAGTATTTGTATTGCATGTTGAATGTTGAATGTTGAACAAGTACACATGTAATTTTTTGCCTTTTAAAAGATCCACTTTTTAGACATGATTTGAGATTTGAACATTCCAAACTCGAAACAATTTCAATTTGACTAAAAGTTACTTTTTGTCCACTATTCACCTTTTTCGGTTCTGGATTGTGGGAATCTTTATTATTAAAAGTATGTGGGAAATAAAAGTTACAGAAGTTTATTTGTACTGATATTTTGCTTTACAACATGGAAGATACCATGCAGTTTTCACAATAATCATAGCACTCTGGACTCTAGGATCTAGAAAATGAACATGGCAAAGACGTTGTCTGTATATTTATTAAATATGAGTTATCTATGTATATAATATGTTGCCGTATGCCAGTTCAAGTTGAGTTGTGGTTCGGAGTCAGACTAGCTGACACTTTCTGGTCATCTCAGTTTCATGCAGAATGCAGATATTAAGTATTTTTTTCTCCGTGTTACTTACCCTTGATCTTCCATTTCATTTCTGTGTCCATGTCCATGAATATCACATATATCATCATGCATTGTGTATTGTGCATTGTGTGTTGTGTGTTGTCCACTCTGAAAAAGTCTCTCAAGTTTGCAAGCCAAGGAAACGACATACGACACATGCAATTTATCTTAAAATGGTGACAGCCAGGAGAGCACAGCAAAATTTATTTCATACAATTTTCATACAATACCAACTTGATCAAGTCCCAACTCCCAACTTCAACGTCAAACTTTCAACTTGGTTGTGCTCTTTGTATTTTGTGTTGTTGTTTTTTTTGTCGCCAGTCACAAGTCACAAGACTCAAGTCTCAAGTCTCAAGACAAGATTCAGCATCATTTCCATGTTCATTGAATATTGTGGGAGTAAATTTTTTAGTATTCTCACAGCAGGACCGTTGATGCAGAAATTCTGTGAATGAGCTGTGAGGATCACATTTCATGAAAAATATACAAAATATTACACATGTGTAATGTGGATACAGAAATCTAAAATCTGAAATATCTCTTTTCTTTAGAACAATTGCAAAGAATTTTATCATGTATTATGATTCTTTTCAACTTTTTCACATTGTTTGTCATTTGTCATCTGGTCTTCTCATATTCTCTACTTTTGTCGCCACTGTCCATCCCTTTAACAATTGGATTTGAAACAGTCTGGTTTCAATGGTTTCTGTTGCATATTTTGTATATAATGTGTATCATGTACTTTTAAAATCAAATATTGTACGACATGCATTATGCATAATGAATTAAGAGTAAAGACAAAGGCAAATGCGCAGACAGCAGACAACATCTATGAACATTGAACATATTTAATATTGTTCGTCCATTCATTTACTATTTACTTACTTGAAATGATTTCTCGCAAAGCACGTCTTTTGTCGTTTGTCTTTTGGCATGTGCTTGACGAAGAAAGTAAATAAGGAAACTTCATCAGATTATTGGATTGGATTGACAAGGCTCCTGTTTACACACGAGGGATTTCTAAAAGAGTCAAAACTGAACTGTCGGAAAGGAATTTGTGTTCCAAGTTGTAATCAGCACTTGCCACGTCTGTAAGAATAGCAAATACATAGGTAGTAGATAGAAGATGTAACATGGAAAATAATACCAATGCCATTGGATTGGATAATAATATTCTTTGCGTCTTTTGCTTCTTCATACTACTTACTATTTACTGGTGGAATGAAAGTAGTTGTGGTAATTTTAGCCATTTGACGAATTTTGTCCATCTTCGCCTGTTTCTCACTTGTCATTTGGAGTATGGAGTATGGAGGGTAATACTCAATACTGTGGAGGGATTTTCACTCTCACTCTCGTCAACTCCTCTTCTCTTGTTGACATGTGGATTTTGGAGCTTTGGAGTTTTGGAGTTTTCCTGTATATTCTGACAATTGTGAGTATTCGATACATGTGCAATGTGCATGGATGTATTTAGTATTTATGTTTGTGTGGATTTAGTATTTGAAAAAAGTGTCCGGATCTGTCAATAGACATTAGGGTGCTTCATTTTGAGCAAATGTTCGAAAAGTCAATGGGCAAGTGTCTCAAATGAAAGGCCTACCTATGT
>JAQGBH010007328.1:0-11166 GCA_034698265.1 Sminthurinus aureus
CAATTAAATTTAAATTTGCTATGTTAAACATAGAGGGCGGGAAACTTGTACATCGATTTTCTCAGCTTGAAACTTGCAGCTTGATCATGGGTTTACGTATCCACTTGCTCATATGTCTGTTATTTTTCAAGCTTGTGATTTTAAATAAGAGCCTAAATCTTGTCCAATTTCAAACTTTGCTCACACATTTCCACTTATTTTTCAACATACTGAACTGAAAAATTAAGCTAAAAATTATATAACCTTTAGATATGTATGAATATTAACAATGCCCATTTATAAGCTAATAAATATTAGTAATAAATGTTATGTAAATCAAGAATGCTATAGTAAATAGATCACTTCTTTTCTCCAACATTTAAAATGATTAAAAATATAAACTTCTACACAGAGAGAATATTATTATTATTTTGAAGCTGTTTCTAAATTTTATAAAACATTTTATAAAATTATTGTTGAAAAAAATCTTTCTACTTTGCATCTGTTATGCTTTGCAAGTAAAATGTTCTGTGAAGAACCACAAGATACCCAATTTTGTCATAATTATGCTTATTAAATTAGGTTTCTTTAGACGGATATAGAAACGCTGTATGATGTATGATTGTATTCTTACCCCGTGCTTTACACAGCATGCTAACCTTTCTAATTTATATAAATATTATGCAACCGTTCTAACCGAAATCTTTCCGTTTTTAAATAAAGATGCACATCAATAATAGAGGTGTACATAAAAACAGATGGATAATGGATAGTGTAGTGTACAGTGTGCATAATATATGAAACAGGTAACAATATTAATCAAATTGAGATCTTCTTACCTTGAAATCCACCTTCTACTTTAGTGGGAATATCAATATCCATATCTTCATCAACATCATGGACTGTCTCCGTCTGAAATTACCATTTTCAAAAAAGTACAAGTTAGACATGTTATTTTTGTTATGTGCATTTACTGGAAAGTAAAAAGATCCACTACCATAAAATAGATAAAATACACACAAAAATCTTTTTCTATTTCCATTTTGGCATAAAATAGCAGAAGAACGACAATATTTTGAACATTCTTAAGCATTTTGTTGCTCATTTAGATTTACATATGCAACCATTCCTAACAACATCTTGGATCTTGGAGATTCATGTACTGCTAGTACAGCGTTGTACAGTATTGTGTACAAACTGATTTGTACAATATTATAAGCTTCGACCGAAGAGGGAGAGCGAACAGAATGAATGAAGAAAACACGGTTGTAGAATTGCAGGAGATTGTTTAAAATACAATCATTATTCATGCTATGCCTTTAACATTGATGACAGCGGGTTAACTCTGATTATGTGTTTAAACAGCTTTTTAAAGGACTTCAAAATACAGAATTATGCATCAGTTCTAGCCTAATTTGTAAATTAAAAGCAGTTTTGATTGAATGTAATCTGAACAAGCAAATATGAACTCATTTATACATCACATAGACAAACATTTACGGGGTACTTGATACATACTACGATGTGCGATCAAAAATATTTGGAATTTTACTACGGGTATTAAACAATGGCATAATAAAAGCAAGAATTTTGATACACAATCATCTAATCAAGATAATAAGAAGAATCACAAAGTATGAGATGACAAACATGTAGAGGAAATCGAAACTGCTACTGTATACTGTATAACATGTAGTTACTTTGGAACAAGTATCTGGGTAAGCGTGGGAAAAGTGCACTTGAGCAACGAGATAGGAGACAAATGACTATCGTAATGAATACATGAGTATCAACAACCATGCACATTCATTTACTATTCATAATTCTCCAGCTCTTCTGCTACATGTATACTTACATCCTTAACTCCATAGATCTGGGGTCAAAATAAACAACTTATTCTATTGATTATCAGTCAGATATTTCTTTGAAATCGACAAGATGCTGTATCAATTCTTTATCAATTACCAACAAATACCTAGTTCTTTATTCATTTTTATTTCAAAACTGAAAAGTATGTAACAACTAACAACCAAACATGACATGATTTCAATTTTCAATGTAACGTTTAAAGTTTAAATATTCACATAACCATAATATAATCAGTGCCCTGGAGAAGCAAAAAACAACATTGATATAAACATACATAACTCGTTTAATAGTTCCGTCTCCTATTTATTCTACCATTAGATAGTTGAAAATGTACATTTAAATCAGTTAGAAAGACCTGGCAGAACTAAAACAAGTCCGTAATAATTTATGTATATGTAGATACCATGGAAAGATGTTTGCACAAGTACATAATAATATTATCATGATTTCCCTCACTTCCGAGCTACTCTATTGGAATGCTGCAATTTCGCGTGTACAGTGTGAAGTAAATAATTTGAAAGAAACCAGTGTATTAAGTGATGTAATGGCAATACATCACATTACAAAGAACAGTGGATTCACAGTATACACACCATATATAAAATTCAAAAGTACATTACCGAGTCCGAGTCGTCTACGCATTGCATATACATTATACATGTGTAATGCTTACAACAGAAAGCACCACTTAACCAACAGCACTTAACAGACAACCATTGCCCCTGTCCGTTCTTCCATCCGTAATTACAAAAATATTAAATATTGTTTCTACTTTTCTTCCTTGGGACGTTTTAAAAGTACAAACTACATGTGCACACACACATATCTAGGTATCTATACTCATTAATGGATAATAGTACTGTATTCTGCTCACTCAACAAATTTCCTCTCATTTATTCCATGTATTCCATAGAAAATATTATTCTTGTGTTTAACACCCATTTTCTTTTGGTCTCTTCTCATTATAATCCGCACTTTGTTCATAATATTACATTATTGCTTATTGCAGTTTGAGAAAGAAAAGAATTAAACATATGACAACGGCAACGATAGAGATCATAAGCAATAAGCGTCATATCTACTAACATAGTCTGTAGTTCTATACTATTATATTGTACATGTATTTAGATTTAAGTTGTAAGTTCTTTTGAATGCATATAAAAGAGTACATAATACAGTAATAATAACATGGAGATGTACTACTTACAATGGTAAACATCATCATTGATGATTTTTGTCTTTTGAATTTAATGCATATAAAAATTGTGTCTGCGTTTCTTGAAGAGAGAGGGACAGAGATTCTTCTTTACTCAAGATTATCGTAATTACAGAGGTGAAAATCCAACTATTTCATCTTGAGCCTCTTTGATTCTTTGACGGTTTTCTCTTTCTCCAAATGCTTCTTCTTTTCCATATAATATCGTTTTGTACATATGACATATGACTACGTACAATAAATAATACGTAAATGTAGTTGCACACACACAGACATAAGAAAGTAATACGTTTTCAAGTCTCAAATAGCTGTCGTCGTCACTCCTGCACATACATACAAATATATCAACCCTGTTCACTGTTCATCTTCATGCTTATTCTCACAGTCTCCTCCACCTCATCAATAGAGGAAGAGTTGAGAGAACTACTACTACTATAGAGAAAGAGGCTATGTTTCAACATGTGTAATGTGTACATATGTAGAAATGCGAGAGTGTGAGACACCCAGACAGAGGCACATTGCAGTTCATTTATTTCCATTTAATGTTTGACTGCTCTGTCATCTGGAAACGTACTTTACTTCTCCGACGTTTTTTTTACTTTGAAATCGGAGGATAAAAAATTATATCTTCTCATCAACAGTCGAGTTACTATCATAAGAAAATCCCATACGCAAATACATAAATATGCACATGTATATATACAGTATACATAAACAGACTGAGGAAGATCCGCAAAGAGTATAGCAACCACACCAGCCATAAATACAAGTAGCATTCATATAAGCACGCCTGTGCCTGCTTGAGCACTTTTGGTCATATGTAAACATATTTAAAGTAGTAGAATTATGACTCTTCTCTCTCTCTCTCACTGTAATACTTTTGTGGTACTTGTTATAATAAAAATACCGTACTACATATACTATTTTAAACATAGATACTTATCACATATTATGTAGATATACAGAAATGTTGGAAGCATATATTATATGAGCGAAATACCTAATCATACACTACTGTATATGATTATTATTATTATTACTATTTTTATTCTTATACAAGTATATTTTATATTTATATATACACTAATTGTGGAAGTTTATGACACACGGTCTTACTCATCTTTTAGTCTATGGATTTTATGCACTGCATCTTTACACATCTCGTCTGAGCTGGTTGGTACTTCCTTACTTTAGTTTAAGGGATTCACAAAAAAAACAAACGTACATCATGGGAACTTGTAAATTTGCCACAACATTTCTTGTAACCCCGTTTGTTGCTTTTGCTGTTTTCATGTATTATCTACTTGACTTCTTATTCAGCTCATTATAAGTGTACGTATCATAATATTCTACATTTATTAACCGTTTACATTTTACAATTCGAATGAAGAGTACCTAAAACTAACAGTAAGTACAAGCGCAGCAGTAGTCCTGGTTATTTTTACAAAAGGAAAAGACCAGTAGTATACTGTAGTCTTGTGTACATGAAAACAAAAGACATATTTATAAATGTTAAGCAGGTTTGATTACCGAGTCCAGATCAACTTAAATTCAAACCTTGGTTGTTAGTGCAGTATCTGCAGATTGAATTACAAAAACATGGATTCTATCGCATTCCAACCCTCATCCAAAAAAACTGTCTCGTGGAACAACATGACATTTACTGTTTACTTTTTACTCATTGGTTGGTTAAATCAGATATATTCTGATTCCTATAAATCCCTTTCATGAACCCAATTCATAAACAAATTAAAATTAATTCCAAACATAGCCATAAGTCAATGTCAACTGATTTCATCAACCCCTTGAATTTGTGTGAAATTCAACTAGCCAACTAAACTAAACTAGTTCAAAACAACACCTACACAGAGACATAATATAAATTCTTTCTTTTCAGTTTCAACAACATTATTTGTAGAATAAAAATTCCATTCTTCTGTCTTCATTCACATTTATAAACTAAATTAGGGTGAAATGTAGTCATCTGTCTTCTCCCGAACTTTTATCTTTTGGGGGATTAATTCTTTTAGGATAACCAATTAACTTTGATCGTATAAAATGACAAAGAATGGAAAAAAATCACTTTACTATACACATAAATCTTGTAAGCCGTAACAGTAAAAGCAACCAACAAAATTTAGTCTGGCTACTACTAGGTTTCGTGATTAGAAAAAGATAAACATGTGGAATCAAAATGAGATATTTTCTGTAAATATTCGCAAAAAATGTTAGTTAAACAAGTTTGTTTACTGTGTATTGTGCGTGTTTGCATTATGCATGAATATAAATGGGGTACATACTTAAGTAGCATGATAAGACGAGCATGTGTGAACATTGCTTAATGTGTTTTTCTGTATTTCCCACTTGTCGAAAAAATAATAATTATCTCACGCAGCTGATCACAATTAAAATGCACACCCTATCGTCAATTACTACAGTCAATTGTGAATCTTGTTTCTAGTTTATTTTGCTTACGGGTGGTTGATTTTTCATAAAAAAAAATTTAAACGTCAAAAGTCATTTGTAAACGGAAATTCTTGGCACGTCAATAAAAAGGTCTTGTCCGTAGCCACAGGCCACAAAAATATCGATACAAAATTCCATTTTTCTTAAAATACACGACAATTATTTAACTAAAATCCGAAATATCAATAGATTATGGATTCAACATTCAGTTAGCCAAAACAAAAAATGCTAGTTCGCTATCTACACGAACATGAATGTTGTTTCGAATTATCGTAATATAAGCTAATATTTTACAATTAAACACAAGAAATTGAAAAGAGTTAAATACCGATGCCACATGTTATGAACTTTGTATGATTTAGCTAGAAGTCTGAAGGCTTTTCTTTCCCTTTCAATAGCAATGAGGTAGCAAATGAACTGATAATTCATTTCTTGTCGCTCAAAGGTATTTATGCACTACAAAAAAAACAACGGCATAGATTGTGAATATTAAACTCTAGTTTTGTAACAGCTGTGAATTCTTTATATCCTCGAGTTTTTCATCACACAGAATTCTGCTAGTTATCTGTTATGTATCTGCAATTTAGTATGCGAATACCATTTTATCACTTTAAAAAGTAAAGTAAAGTTTATAAATAAGCCATCAATGCACTCGACAGAAACATCAGTCAAAACAAAGGTCTTCTTGAACAAACTTATTTTTACTTAATATGTTTCATATCCTCACTTCAAACTATTTGCAGTACAAAAATGGAGAAAATAAAGGAAATCTAATGTTTGGTGTTAAAAACGGACAATATTCTATGTTCTAAGCATGAATGGAAGCTTTTATTTTATGAATACGAGAAAAAAAAGTAGCATAAATTCCAATCCGCGGAAACTCAATCCTTTTCAAAGTAACTTGGTTTGGCAAATGTTTGTTTAACAAAATTACATGATGAATTGTTCAAACTAGAAAGTAGAAACAAAATGTAAAATGACATGGAACTTTTATCCCCGTTTAAATACTCAAGGACTTCAACCACTGCTTTTTGTTTTATACGAGGCCCAACATATCATAATGTGTAAAAAAATCAGCAAAAGGTTTTGTCATAAAGAGAACGAGTTTAAAAAGTCATATTTACAATTTTTATAACCATTTTTTTTTGCACTGAAAAAGATTTTCAAACATGAAAAACGAAATTAAAGATACATAGGAACACAAAACGCTCAAACATTTTTCACAACATAACATTCGTTCATGAGTCATGAGTCATGAGTAATTTTTAAAGAAAAATCATAATGACAAAATTCTAGTTATGGATTACGTGTTTAGCATAAGTCTTCATACATCTTCATAGTTATAGAGGTACAAGTACATAATATACTTAAATGAATAGTATTTATCAGCCTTTGTAAGAATAAAAGAGAACATGCTCCGTCTAGTAATATTTCAAGTAAATAGCGTAGGAGGAGAAAGAAGAAGAATGAGATGAGATACGAGAGAAAGAAGCAGAAGCAGCAGGAATACAAAAAATAACTAGGGATATCCACACCAACCTGAGAGCTCATAAAGTTGAGAAAATTGAAAGCCTATAATTACAGTTCGTAACTCGTATCAATAGACGATAAAATGGGAAACCGGTTAGCCGAGATACATCGATGTTTCGGTTTATAATAAAGACATAATAATTAAACATAAAAATTTTAATGCCCACTCTCTATACTTCTCACTCTATACCACCAAGTACTTTAGCAACTTCCAACTTCATTTTTCAATGTCGGCAATCGCCACATACACTGCTACCTATACAACTTCGTAGGTATACTCAAGTTGTACTCGAACTGAATTGAAGAATTCCACTATTCTACCTTTTTCAAGACATGAATTTCGATCTTGGTCTTTTCTTTCAACTAAAGAAGCAATGTTGAAATGCACATGCTATTATTTCAAGCTACTCACAAGTACTATATTATGCATTATTTTCTAGACTGGATTATCCTCATAATAATAATAACAATATCCATTCCGGTATTTTAATGGATATAATAAGTACTCAAAGGGGGAAAAAATGCTTCATAAAAATTATCTGCGTACATGTTATTGTTGTTAGTAAATACGAGTTTTACAAATCTGCATCTCTCTCCCTCTTCCTTCTTATTATATTTGGTGCATGAAATCTTTCATAATATTATTATATTCGAAATACATACTTTTTATTTGGTAAGGAAGTGTAGGTTATGAATTATGACCACTGGAACAGGAATGCGAAAGCGTAACAAACTTCTTGCGTGCTCTCAACAACAACAGTACAAACTATTTCATTCCTCTTCATGTTTTGTATGCAAATAATTTTAAGAAGAATAAAAGAAGGAGAAAAATCTTTTCTAACCGTATAATGAATCCGTGATTCAGGTGAAATTCCAAGACTTGACAAGGTTTCCGAATCATCTTTGAGTTCCTTTTTCCTGTGATACAGAGTAATATCACTAGCCATGACCATTTGAGCACGAGCTCCAGTATTTAGTAGTCGAACAAGCTAAATAATACATTCATCGAAAGAAAAAATAATAATACTTTAATGTAAACAAATGTAAATCAATCACCAACACCTGGTCAGTTGTTTTTTTTTTCATTTTCTTACAAATTTCTATGACTGATTAACACTAGTATGTATGTGTATGGGAAATACCTGATGTTTCAGAATTTTGACAGTATCAAGGGAACTTGCGATGACTTTCTTCTCCATTTTACCACGGCGCATCGGTCGTTTCTTTGGAGGAGGCTATATAAAAGCATCAAAGAATCAAATATTCATATTTATATAAAACAGGAATTGCTAAAATAAGTAACCCTGGAAGCATTATACATAAAGCACGTTGCTTGTACATATTACACTTTAACGCAGTCACTTACTTCGTCATATTCTTGTACTTCTTCGGTAAGCAGGCAAAAGTAAATTGGTTCTTCAATAAACTGAGTTACAGTCTCCATAGTCTCTAATAACCATTTGGTACTGCAATCTTCACAAACATCTAAAGGATTTTTATAGACAAATGAAGTAAAAAGCAATATTGGTCATTGTTCATATGGAAAAACATGCATATAAATCATCAACTAATTTCCATCTACTATGTATCTAATTTGTGTATTAAAGTATGGTAATTTTGCTAATACCTGGAGTATAAGTATGTTCCTCATTTTTAATAGTAACTTTAATCTCATTTTCCACAGAAAACGCATCTTTGATAAAATCCCATTCACGACTCCAAACAAGCTGGCACCTTTATGCAAAAGAACAATAATAACCACTACTTTAGCACGATGTATAAATTGGAAAAGAGTTTTAAAATGCAATTGTTTTTAACGCGTATATGACTGTTTAATTAGATCTGATGAGGAAAATATAAACGAGTTTTAGGACTAAATGCTGTTTTGTCTTACATTTGAATGGTGTCGTCTTCTGCTCGTGCTGCTTGTGCCAATGCATCCAAGTTTGCAATGGGAAATTTAAATCCGCCATGATCACAGAGAAGTTCAGAATTGGTAAGAGAATCAACAGTGTTAGCTTTTTCAGGATTTCTGTAAAGTAAATTCATTTTTACAATAATTATTTATCCTTTTATTAAACTACTTAGCTAGTATAACATATATATACCATATTCTCATGCGCATCATAATAATAGATAATAGAGTAAAATCTGAAGATTAGAAAGTAGATTTAATATTTCAGTCAAAAGATACATTATAGCAATGATGTATTTCTAAACTCAATTTTCTTGTAGTATTCTTGTATCATTCTATAATTCATCTTAACGGATCTAAAAGTAAAAGCGACAGCATGCTCTCTCAGTCCTAAAACCACTCATGTCATCAACATAGGCACAGAGATGGAAAAAAGAAGGGTGGGGGAGAAAGGAGAATCGTGTCAGACAAAGTAGAATTCCTATAGCTACCGCCTAAAGAATGGGACAAAATAGTGAATTCAAGAAAAAGCTAAGAGAAAGGGTGGGTGGGGGGATTGAAACAAAAAAAAAGAAGAAAATTTCGGATGTCCGTTGACTGTCCTAGCATTGGACCCTGTGATTTATTGCTTGGTCATATCTCAAAAAATATTAAAAGCTCCGACAGGGAAACCAGCAGTGGACCACCACCAAAAACAGAAAAAGAAGACCAAGAAGAAATGGAGGAAAAGAAAAGTGCACAAGGTGTCTGACACCCAAGAGATTCTCTTCCTTTTCCCTTAGTTCTGATGTAGCACTATTTTCATTATGTTTGTACCACTATATAATATGTGTACATCTTGATTTTTTTCAAAAGTATTTTATGAATACATGTCTTACCAATATAATTTATATACTAGTATGCATATAATAATATAATATAGATCCACATTGTGTTAAATATATTTTATATTTTTGTGTTAAAATATATGAGTGAAGTGTATGTGTGGTGACAAAAAAATTTGTGCCTCGTAAATGAAGCTAGAAATATAAAAAAAAACCTACATGGTTCGGGGGATCGTAGAAAAAATTACTACCACTACTACTACTGGCTACTGGTTACACAACTAAACTGGTGTTCAGAACTCTTCTTCAGTTTGAATTTCCTAAGTGTGACTACACTGAGAGAAAACCATGGATCAAAATCAAAATCTAACAAGGCGACGACGACATGGACAGCACACCACAAGATCAAGCAAAACCAAACTAAAAAAAAGTACAACTAGTATTCCTTGTCGTTGTCTCCACATGAAAAAATCGCATTATTGCTAAAAAGCAAATGTCACACACTAGCTCTTTTCATCTTACACTTGACGTTGCCATCCTCCGATGGTCTTCTTCTTTCTTTTCTCCCCTGATATAAGAATCACACCTACTACAAGTACAATAGTAACATAGCTCTACGAACATCCTGAAAATCCTTTGGGTTGAAATAAATGGAGAAATTCCCTTCTTTTGAGAGATGAAAATTCAGAGTAAAGAAACTAAAAGAGAAAAAATAGTCGACAAACGCACATGGATATGATATAATACATATTATACATACACACCCAGTGTACAATCGGAATTATTTCAAAGATACAGGATACTCCACAATTCACTATCTAAATATATATAATATATATATATTATATATGTCTAAGTACAAAATTCGACATTGTCCACATTGAAATGCTCATACAATAAATAAAAGCTTGAACCTTCTCTTGTTTCTAAAAAAAATATATATGTTGTTTTTATTATTATTATTATTACTATTATTGTATAAGAGAGCGATAAAATAATACACACACGGTCAGAGTACAAAAAAACCAAGTATTTTTTTCATCATCATCGTCTTCTTTTTCTCTGCCTTGTTTTCCTTGTTGTATTATGTGAATCCAATCAAGATCACTTCAATTCTATCTATAATACTTTTCCATAATGCACTTATATTCTCCTTGCCAACTATCACCATGTCGATTTCGTTTTGGACACTTGAGGAAAGCAATATATTACAATGGATTGTTTTGGAAGTTGAAGGGAACGTCCAGCGTCCAGCCGAGTGAAGACAGTGAGGACATGTGAAAAGAAAACTACTGTAGAGTAGGCTAATACTGCACACTTTTCCCATTGTAGTGGGGAAAAGTTGTCTGGAAAAGTATGTTCCCGTA
>JAQGBH010007329.1:0-11163 GCA_034698265.1 Sminthurinus aureus
GTGAGACAAATTCCCTATCACTTTGTGTGTGCGTACATACGTCGCACTCTTTATCTTCATTGCATATAAAAGATTCCCATTAACTCCCCAGATGCAAATAATTCCCTAGTACTCGAGAAATGGTTCAAATAATTCCCCAGGGGAAACATTTGGAAAAATACGGTACTTACTACTTTCTGTTGCTTGCGATTTGTATTGCGCTCTATGTAATTTTGTAACAAATCATTTTTCATTTTTGTAGGCTATCTAGAAGATTGTCCGGTCGTTGGTACATTTCAATTTCGACTAAAGGGCTTTAAAAATCCTCCGACTCATTTCTACATGCGTCCGTATTTTTTGTTGGCCCAAAATTATTATAAAAATTACACAAAGTATTGTATCGGGTCTCTACCTAGACATCAAATCATGATGAACTACGTAAAGAACATACTACAGTACAAAACAGAGAAACCAAAATTTCTCTTCAGCTTTCATTCCGAGCTATCTTATTCGGATAGCAACTCAATTCAAGGACTTGATCTTGACTTTAGACAATTTTTGGAAGAACTGAACCACAGTAATGCCTTGAACAATACCATTCTCATCATTATGAGTGATCATGGGGGACGATTTGCAGAAAATAGGTACAAAATACAAAATACAAAAGAAAGAAGATGAAGCACATGAAAATCCAGGGGTTTTGAAAACTCATCTTGTCTTGATTACTATTCATTCTTATTTGATTTTTTTTCTAATTTTGATCGTGCTTACTATTTTATAGATGTGTGTAAATAATTTGTAATAGACAAAGTCAACAAGGAAAACAAGAAGAACGAATGCCAATGTTCATGTTTGTGTTTCCAGAGTGGTTCAAGCGGGAATATAAAATAGCATATGAAAACTTCCTCAAGAATTCTCATATTTTGTCAACTCCGTTTGATATACATGCGACTCTGGTGGATATTCTCAAGTTGCCTGACTTGACCAATGACTATTTCCTGAAGCCCAATGAAAAAACTGGGAGACAAATGAGCTTGTTCCGTCCAGTTCCTTCATCTCGTACTTGTAAAGATGCTAAAATTGATCCACACTGGTGTGCCTGTTTACAATGGCACATTTTAGATGTCAATTTGCCAATCGTACAAGAAGCAGCAAACACATTTGTTACATATATTAACGACTACATTTTCAATCAAACATCGGCATCTACTTTGTGTTCTCCATTGAAACTAAACAAAGTTTTATGGGCTGCCAATTTGCTCCCGACAGAGCAAATGATACAATTTAAAAAGAATGCAGACCTTGATGGAGTCCTTCCTGACTTGAGCGATAATATGGACATATCCAAAACAACAATTCAATTGGTTTTGGAAACCGTACCGGGCTACGGAAAATTTGAAGTTTCTCTCACACGTGATATGCGCTCGAATAAAATGCAGATTCAGGTATTCTCGAATATCAAAGAATTCTTTAAATTATGAACTAAGTACTACAACTTCCTCACCACTAATAAAATATAATCAAATAACTTTGGTTGTGTCTATTATGTGTCATTCTAGGAATCAGAAATCAGTCGAATTAACAAATATGGAAGTCACGCTGATTGTGTTGAGAACAATTTGGAACATCTTCGAAAATTCTGTTTATGCAACTCTCACAGAGACGTCAAATGATTGCTTTGCATTTCATTTTTAGCATTTGTCCAAAGAAATCAAAATGAGTTGAAATTTACTAAATCCCAACTGTGGGCGGAGTCAAAAGATTTTACTATTTTTAATGAAATAATACTTGTCATACTAGGTTTACATTACACTCTTCTTACTCTCGTAATGTTTACTCGCGTAAAAAGAGGGTAAAAGTTACTCGCGTAAACCCAAAAATGTCAAAAAATTGTCCTCGAGTAAAATTCAATTTCATAAGGCGGTTCGAAAAAATAAACACATAATTAATTTGACCAATTAACTTTGTTCCATTAATTTATCATCTATACACTATATGAAATATTATACAAATTGTTCAGTGTGTACAAATACACGGGAATTTAACGTACACAGTCAAACGAGTATTTATATAGCCACAAAAAAAATCCGTGTGATATTATTATTGTACTTTGAAATAGGGAAAAGGAAAACAAAATGAACTCATTGTTGTTAAACCAACTAGTTTCTCTTGTACATCGTCACGTTTTACTGAAAAGGGATCATAAAAATAAATTGTTATTAAAAAGACGCCGTTTAAGAGCTCTATTATTACATTTGGGTGAAATAAAGGACTTTGATCGAGTTATTATTCGTCGTGCCTGGTGTTTTGAACGTAGTCAAAATTTCATTACAGATATATTTACAAGACCAGATGATATATTTTTTCGTCACTTTCGAATGTCCAAAAATACATTTAATCAAATATTAAATAATATTAAACCCTTTTTAACAAAAATGTCACCTCTTCGAGAATGTATTAGTCCCCAAATTCGTCTAGCATCTGCTTTATATGTATTGAAATCTGGAGCTGATTTTAAAGTAATTGGTGATACTTATGGAATCTCATCAAGTTCAGTGTGCAACATAATGAATGAATTTTTTGAAGCAATGATTACTGTCTATTTAAAAACAACTATTGTTTTCCCTCAAACTGTTGAACAACAACAAGAAGTTGCAAATACTTTTTTTGAAAAATGGGACTTTCCTGATACAGTTGGCAGTATTGATGGCTCACATATTCCTATTTTAACACCTCTTGAGAATGGACCAGATTACTTCAACTACAAATTGTTTCATTCCATTATTCTACAAGCGGTTGTTGATGCTAACTATCGGTAATTTAATACATGAAAAAGTTTTTTTTTTAAACACACAGATTTCATAAATCATAATGTACGATGAAAACTATGTAAATAGATATAGTACATATATATATACAAAAACCACATTCTTGCCCATATTATTTGTCATAATATGATTTTTGATATAGATTTCTTAATGTTTTTGCTGGCTGCCCTGGAAAAATGAATGATGGAGGAGTATTCAGTATGTCTCAAATTGGCTTAAATATTTTTGATTTGGTAAAGGAACCGTTCCATTTGATTGGAGATGTGGCATATCCTTTATCTCCAAAACTCCTCAAACCCTTTAAACAAAGCGAACTCAACTCAGAAAAAAGAGAACTTTTTAACTACAGATTAAGTCGTGCTCGTATGGTCATTGAAGATGCATTTGGTCGATTAAAAGGTTTCTTAAAAGTTGCTATAATATTGTTATATAATATATAATATTTTTGTTCGTAAAAACATATCCAAACTAAACCATTGAGAGAACATTTGCTAATAATATTTTCGAAATATTATTTCGTTTGTTTTCTTTTTAGGACGATGGAGAATCCTTTTACGAAGAATTGATTGGGAAATCCCTAAAACAGTAAAGTGCATTGTGGTATGCTGTATTCTACATAATATTCTAGAAAATAATAGGGAACCCTTTTTAGAAGCATGGCGCCAAAGAGTACGTGAAAATGAAGCTAATTTACCTAGACAGCAACATCATAATTATGATTACCCAGAAGGAAATCAAGCAAAAAGATTAGGAATGCAAAAAAGAGAACAATTAGCACAACGGTTGTATGATGAACATGAAAATAATGCTGAATAGAATATACAAGACCAAAAAGAATAAAGACACATTTTTATTGAATATTTTTTATTTACCTTAAACGAGAAGTAACATATTTTAATAATAAGAATAATAATTATTATTATAGAAGCATACTTTACTGTACTTTTATATGGAAAATCGATTGAATATATAAATATATTTGTTCTGTAAAGTGAGCACATTTTAATTTCCAATTAAGAATACTTATGGAAATCAGTAGAATAGTAAAATATGTTCACTAGTTTTATTATATAGAAAACATAATATGTTGAGTTTACAAGACGAAATGAAACAGGTTTGTATAGTAAACAGCATATAGAAGCAACAGATTAAATAAGATGACTTGTATTTTTAGTAGATATATAGGTTTTCTTAAATGCTTAAAGTCTACAAGGAATAGTATCTAGTAATAATAAAAGATATGATATTTACAATAATAATTATTATTATTATTTATCTTAGCTTAAAAAAAAGTATCTGTATTATTATGTGGTGCTTTATAAAATAAAAACACTGCACTATTTTATGTCACTGGAGCTATAGAAATTGTACAGTAAACAATAAAAAATTATCTAACATAATGCTATGCTACATAATATAAAATGATTCGTTTGCCTATTTTTTTTGTTCTATTTTCCATAACATAACCAAACATACCTAAAATTAATGTGTTCTGTATAAAACCTCAAGTGTGAAATAGAGAAATAATTATGGTTCTAAAATGAACCACAGAACTATTTATATCAATTCAGACAGATTGACAGACTCGTTGTTAAGTTTCTCTTCTTCAATGTCTATCAATCTTTCCATAGATGTGTTCATTCTCTTTAATTCTTGCAAGTATGCTTGGTCACTGGCTTTCATTTCCTTTCCAACTTTTTCGTCTTGGTCACACATTTTTGTCAAAAGTGTAATTATGTCATCTTTTTGTGCTGATTTTGTACGTTTTTTAAAACGCCTACATGATAAAAGAAAACAAAAACAATAAAAAAATTATAGGATCATTTTGTTTATGTTGAGAAAAGTGTGTACAAAGTGTATAATATAATATTATATTGATGATTTCAAATAGAAATAAAATGAATGTAAAAATGTGTGGTATAAAAATGGTCCAAATTTACTTCGCTTTTGGAGGTTCATCAATATGATCTGTTCCTTTTGGTGTTGTAGAAGAGGGAGGAGAAGTAGGACCATTACCATTACTATTATTATTGCTGTTACTTGATGGTTCGGGATTTGATGAAATAGAATCATCTTCATTCATTATCTCTGTACTACTATTTGTTGTTTCGTCGATTTGATGTTCAGTATTATTATTAGGAGAGGACGCACTAGAGTAAACATAAAACAAAACAAAACACATTTTGTACTTTAGGCTTGCACTTTGCAATTATCATAATTATAATAATTATAAAATATTGAGCAATTTTACATGCTTCATAATAAACGTATGTTTTAAATGGTAAATAATAATTAAAAACATAATTTATGATGAAAATGTACGATGGTTCATGTACTTATTTTTCTGTAGAGTCTAGATTCTAGAAAATAGTTTTGTGTGTGTGTGTGTATATCTACATAATATGTATTTAAATACCTAATATTTGATGTTGAAGTAGATGGAGAAGTTGACAATGTTGAATCCATACTATCCATAGTTAATACAGGCTGAACTAATGACGAAGTTCCAAGGACCTGGTCAAAATATTTTTGATATGGTATTTCTTGATGTTCCTTTCCCGTGACTTTTCTTTTTTTTTGAAAGTAGTCCTTTTTTAAATTGGAAACTCTATTTTTACACTGTGTGGCTGACTTGCTTATATTTTGAGCTTTTAATTGGTCTGATATTTTTGTCCAAACCGGTCCATGGGATTTTTTGGATTGATTAAATTCCTTTTGAATATCATCATCAGACCAAATATCCAAAAGAGCAATTGTCTCGTGCGTTTTAAAAGTAGATCTTTTTGAATCCATATTTGTGGTGTATTTAATAGTATGAGAATATCTTTTTAAGAATTTTATGAAATATTATATTCACAAAAACCCAGCCAAAACCTTAAAATTTAATTGATATTAAAATTACACAAAATTTGTCAATATTGACACTCGGATATTTACGAAATATTTGAATTTTCAAGGGAAATTGACATTGAGTTTACTTGGATATGTGAGTATACCTTCGTAACAATGAGAGTAAAATTTTACCAACTTTCACCGGATTTTACGCGAGTAACTTTTTTTGTGTCGCATTTACATTACTAACTTTCCTCGAGTAAACTGATTACGCGAGTAAAAAGTTAGTAATGTAATGTAAACGTAGTATTACACATAAAATTTGGTCCAAAAACTTCTTTTCCTTCAAGTTGTTATACAGGAAGTTGGAAAATTTTGAGAATTTTTATCCCTAATAAGAAAAGGCTTGCCGGAGATTTTTTGTGGGAGGAGAATCACTTTTCATCTCTGTTTTATATACTCTAAGCTGAACACTGAACACTGAAAGAACCAAAATGATGAGTAAATTTTAGTTTACTCATAAGTACTCATAGTTAACTAGCAAAACATCAATATGGAGCATGATACATTCATTTACCAACTTATTCTAGGTATGTGAAAATGTACTTGTATTGATACTGTTGGTTTACAGTTTACAGTCTATTACAGTCAAATTTGTGCGAAGTCGCTTCTCTTGTTTTTCCAGCTACCGACACGGTATAACCTTATCATTTATGTTTTGCTGGGATGAGAAACGAGTTCAAATGAACTTTGAATTTCAACAGACAACAGACGTGAAAAGAAGTAAAACAGTACCTTAGGGGCCATTGCGAACCAGTGAATTTTATATAGACAATACACACACGACACACGACACACGCAGCTTTAATGTACGCCGACTACACGACGCCTCAGTTCTCAATTCAAGTCAAAACCTCTGCTTCGCTTCTTTGAATCTACAACTTGATCATCAATCACCAATTTAGTTATCAAGTCGGGAGTCGGGATGTGATAAGATAAGTGATACCACAAGATAGCTTACACTTTGAATAGTGAATAGTACCTTGCAACTTTCAGGGTACAACGCCAAACGCACATTGAACATAGAATTGCGAAAACTGTCTTCCTGTTTTATATCGCGTTTCACATAAAGTTCTCTCTGTACTCTGTGCTCTGTGCTCTGTACTCTGTACCTTATGGGCCACTCACGTAACGAAATTTCCATGGCAACATGTCCATATACGTTACGTGATGATGAATGATGATTTGATGATTGATGATGAACTCTATTATTCTATATTCTATAGATGCTTTAATATATTCGCACAACTTGGCGACGCCAAGTCCTGGCTCTATTACACAATTTGCGCTTTTGCATATGTGGCTTGCTGTGTGTGAGAACTCTAAAGTTCTGTCTAAGTTTTCTCTTAACGCTTAACCTTTTCAAGTCATTTTGGAGTTGAATCGAGCAATCAGCTAAAAGTGGTCATGGATGTAAATATGCAAGTGGCAAAGTTCTTGGTTCAGGAGCTTAGAAAAGAACCATTTTTTAAAGACTACACCTTGGCTTCGTTTGAATCTATGAGCCGGGATGAAATCCTCCAGGTATATCATAGCTGCCTTAAGAATTAAGAATATACGAAATATAATGCGATATTATGTAATACAAATTATTGTGAATTCATGGATGACTCTTTGTTTACTTCTAGATTTTGAACGACGTCTTTGCCTCACTTGATTCAAAGCAGCATGTCCAAATAATACATGAAGATGCTTCAGATACTGTATTTAGAATTATGGAATTCCTCCGGGTTCTTAAATACAAGCCATCTTTAGAAGATCCGTAAATCAACTTTATTGATTGTTGTCTGCAAATATAAAGCTTAATGTCTCAGTCATTTAGATTAAATTTTCTATACTAAAATTGTGGCTCAATTCACTGGAAGAATTATTTTTACAAGGTTAAAAATTCGTGATGGTATTCAGAGTGGCCTACCCGAAATCATTTGTCCGATTATGGCTTGGACACTAGAAAAAAAAGACACACTCAAAACTCGAGCATATCTTGCCCATTACCTAGTGGAAATTGAGATTCCTTATGATTTATTGATGGATGGGGATATTGTCGATACGAAGCAAAAAGTTAGAATACATTTTTTCCATTTCAGACGGCTAACTTTCAATGCATGAATCATGTTTCTATCAATATTTTGACTAATTTTGTTTTTCCCTTAGTACTTAAACTTAATCGAAGAGTTCAAGTGTGTGCACAAGCAAAAAGATAAACTCAAAAATGGTCACAATACTGATGGCCTTTTGAATGACATGCAAAACATTGAGCATGATTTAGAATGTATTCGAAGAAGGATTGATGTGGCAAGATCCAAAGTATGTCGTATAGTTAATAGTTAGCAGTATGTATTATACGTATAAGAAGTAATAAATTAGAATATTATATCATGGAGTACACACCATTATCGTTCATATGTATGAAGAAGTGAAAAATTAATCAGTCAGTATTGAACATTGTAATTTGATTTTGTTGCTTGTGTTATTTACTTTGCACTCATTTTTTGTGTTTGATGTTTGATAAAATTAAAATGTTGTCTGTTTATTAGTACGTGGACTACCCGGATTGCCTTTCAATTTTACGTCAAGCTCGATGGAACCGAAAAGCTCGTGATAAGGCCCAAGAACTTCTCAAGCAAGCTCATATAGAGGAGCTCAAATATCGGGTAAAGATTAATTTTGTACGACTATTATCAATTATCAATTATTATCAATATTTTTTTATTTACATAAATATAAATAGAAAAAGCTGACAAAAGGGTTCGTGTGCACTTGAGGCTTGAGATACTGACACTAGAGTGTATAGTGCGTTGTCCATGCTTATATTCCAATACCTTTTTCATATCCACAACATTGTTTCGTCAAGGAATGTGAAGACCAGATTCGTCACCGTCGGAGAACACTAAAAGATCTGCGGGATAAAAATGGTGGAAGAACTGCCGAAGGGACTGTGGAAGCTCTGGAAGAAAATGTAGAAGTTCTTAAGTACATCGTAATCGAAAAGATCCCGACGGAGATGGACATTACTGAACGAGCTATCACTGCTATGAAATTGGTGGAAAATGATCCTCCTCATAGTCAACAGGAATTGGCTGAATTGAAAATGAAGGTATGAAAGTTTTGTTTGAAAAGCAACATAGTATTTTTGGTTTGTTTAAAATTTTAAATTCCAAGTATGTATATACTTTTTGAAACACGAAAATGTTATTTCTTAAATTCGATAACTCAATAATTCATAATTCATAAACAATATTACATGTTCTAGAAACAATTTTCACAGTATAATACGCTATATTATGGTACATAAAACATAAAACATAGATTATGATAACATTGATAAATCATAAATGTGCATAACTTTCAGAGTCAACTAATAAAAAATGAGCTTCATGCATTAGAAAGTCGAATGGTAAGAAAAATTCATGATGGTGACCTTCAGCAGTTGAGAGAGCAAGCGGATCAGGCAGAAAATGTTAGAAAATTAAAAGCAAATAAACTTGCCGCTCTTCATCGTGACCTCACAGTCCAGAGAAAATTGTATGACCATCGAACCATGGAAAGAACCAGCACATTACAAGTAGATTCGGGACTCGTCCTGAACGATGAGCAATATCGAAACTACATGAAGGCAATGCGAATCAAAGCAGGGCGTTACAAACAGGCACGAACAGAACTGGTCAGGATGCAGGGTGAAGTTGGAATTCTGTCAAGTACCAAGTTCAATCTCGAAGGAGAACTCAAAGAAACGGCTGATAATTTGGTACTGATAATTGATGATAATACTTAATACTGAAACTTGTTACATGTTAGTTGTTATTACTCTCTAAAACAATTCATGTCGTGTACATATACAAAGCTTGGGAAATATTTCATGTTCTAAACAATAAAAAATAAAAAACTGTAGGCAACAATTGAAAGACGTTTAGGGATTCTAGGATTTTCCGAAAAACAGGGGAAATTGGAGTTCCTGTCAGATGAAAAAAGTATACTTGATGAAGCAAATCGAACAAACCTATTTGAAATGTCATGCATGTCCAAGGATCTCCATGATATGTTAGCCCTGAAAAAACTCAATCTGGAACCTCTTCTTAAAGGTAAATTTAGTAATGGGTTTTGGGTTTTATTCTAATACATGATACATGATACATATCTCAGATTATCTTTTCAGAAGCAAACCGCTTTGTATTTACACATTTTACTTGCTCCATTTTGGTTTTGAAAAGATAAACTTTGACATTTAAATTCTGACTGCCTACTTTACAGCACGTAATAAATACTAAAAAAATATTTTTTAATTATGAATGAAAAAACATGAAATGAAGATAAAATATGGAAAATTGAACCTTTCAGATCTGCAAGCAAAACGTCTTCAGTTTCAGCTCTTAGAAGCTGAGTACAAAAAAACTAAGGATCAATATGAGTCAGCGTTGACTGCCATTGAATTGGACTCTGTGCATAACGAACAGGTGTTAATGCCTCCGCTTCATTTTTTTTAAAATCAATCATCTTACAGTGCACTGTACTTAACACACATGTAACATAAAAATATTGCATTCTTACCCTAGAAACTGATGGAGCTATTAAATGGGTACAACAAACTCAGACTAGAAAAGTCAAAAATGTTTACAGAAGTCTCTATTATGAGAGCAAACCTGAGGCGAGCTGAGGACGAATCAAAGTTTGAGACTCATGCAATCATTGGAAAAGAGAAAAGTCGCGGATTCAAGTTCAGATTTGACTCTCTTTTTTTACTACTTTTTTCCGTATTGCAGATTTTTCTGAATTACACTGTTATTTCAAGAAGATGCATTATGAAAAATAACATTTTGTTGCTATCATTTTTATTATTAGAGATAAGCTGCTTACCAAAATCTTGGAAGAAGAACGACGAGCAAAAACCCTAAAAGACGAAAACGAAGGCATCGAGCAGCTTTGTGAGAAATCGAAAACACAGGGCGAGTTCTGGAAAAACCTACTAAAGTAAGAAACAAAAAATATATGCCAACCACAAGCCATTGAATCCCCGACTGTTTTATAATCAAGTTAATTAAAATTTAATATTAAACACAACTATAAGAAATAAGAAGTAATGCTATACATGGCCGAGGTCGTTCCATTTCCGATAATAATTAGCATCTTTACTCATTAGTCGAACGATTTGAAACCAATTTAAAGTATTTTTTAACCATGTAATCCCGTGCCCCAGCTTAAAACTTGCCTTGCACTACACTACCCCAAATTTTGCATTTCTTTTCTACCTAATTTTCATAAACTAGTTAGTACATAAATACGGAAATTCGTAGATACTACCGGAAAATTGGTAATAGTTTCTTACAGTAGGGAGTATAAGTGTGAAACTAGCAGCGTGTTTTCCTTTCACGCCGTTTTTGCGGGTGATTCCGGGACTTTTTAACGATGGTCAAAGCGAGAAAGTTGTTGGAAATGCGATTGGCTTTTAGAAAAGCTGCCTCACACC
>JAQGBH010007330.1:0-11163 GCA_034698265.1 Sminthurinus aureus
TGGAAAAAAAAATTGTGACTTTTTAAGCAATCTATATGGAAAAACAAATATGCAATATGGAAAAAAAAGCCCAGCCTAATATAAATGACCTCTAATTGACCATTATACATTATACCCATTTGTTTGATTAAGGAAAAAGTACAAAAAGAGCTTATAGGAGAGAAAATATAAAGGTCGTTAGCAATTTCGCATACTTATATTATATATATATATAGACGGAGAAAAATGCCATGAGTTTGTAGTTTTAGTGTGTATTTGTGCAAGATAGTATTATGGAAATATAAGGTTTCAACTGGTACTTATATATAATATATATAATATATTATTATTATATCGTACATGGTCATTGATGTTTACTTACTTATAAAATTACCTGGATATGGTATGGATATAATTTTTCAAAAAATAAATATTATATTGATTTGTTCTAATTATTGATTTTAAGGCAGTGAATCATAGAACATAGACGGTTCCAAAATACCACTTTGCTGAAAAAATCAAAGTCTAGTTCCTTTCACTTTTTAGTAGTACTCTGAAAAGTGGAAAATCCGGCCATTTGATAAGACCACCCAGGGTTCACAATACATGTTAAATGAGCTTTTTCCAGGAAATCAGGCATGTTGGTAGTGGGAAGGAGAGGGGAGGAGGTAGAATGTTTTTGAGCATCAGAATCAAGGGAACTTAGACGCCTCTTAAATTTCTCTAAACAACAAATTCCAAAAAAAACGTCCAAATTAAGAAAGCATTGTGTTTGACCTCTTAAAAAACCAAGAAAGATCCCAAGATCATGAAAATCGGTAAAACATTCAATGTGGGGTGGCGTTTCCAAAATTTCCAAAAAATCGTATTGACTTTTTCGACAAAACAATATTTTGATGCCGTCTAGCATACTTTGCTAATCCGTTGTCTCCTCGCTCTTGAAAACTTTATCAGACGCACATGTACCTTTAATGTAGGATATAGGTATCATGGATTTTCAATGATAAGTTCTTGCATTTCTAGTGATTATGAGTACTTATATATCTGCATGCATATTATAGATATATTATATCTGAAAATTCAGCTGCATAAATACTTATTATTTGTACAATACATATATAAGAATTAATTAAATACAACTATATATAAAAAATCCTATGGGAAATCCAGGGTTTTATTTTAGCACAAGAAGTGATCTATGGACCAGTAATTTATTCGAAATCAGTAATCCTTCGTATCCAGATCAGTTCCTGTCTCTTTTTGTATTGGGGTATTCATATATAGGTATTTTAAGTATTCTGTAAACTGAACGTGATTCGTACGTAGTAGTTCCTTAAATATTAAAACTTTAACTTGAAAAAACATTTTCTATATTATATTTTATATATATAACTACATTATAGCTTTCACAGTAATAAGGCAAGCAGAAAGATGCAGTCATCATCGTTAGTGAGTTGTCTTCTTGTGTTTAGTCTGAGTATACTAACGACAGTAGTGCCAATATCTTATGCTTTAGCTAGTCGAAATGTCACTTTGAGTAATCCTGTGATAACTAATTGGGGGACTTGGGGAGAATTTGAATTTTGTCCTTATGGACAGTTTGTGGTAGGAGTACAATTAAAAACGGAATATTATCAAGGAGCATTTTCAGATGACAGTGGACTTAATGCTGTGAAATTTCACTGTGATTTTATTGGGAAGACGACGGGCACGAATTTTATCACCAGGTATAGTAAGATTCTTAACTTTTGTTTAGTAGTTTATTTATATTAAATTTACACATATTACACAATTATTATTATTATTTCAAAACTTTCAAAATTCTTGTGTTTCTAAAAGTTTTGTTCTGAAATTTGAATTTCTAGTAATGTTGGAGAAAGTGGTGAATGGGGTCATAGCATATACTGCAATGGAGTAGTGACTGGGTTTCAACTCCTTTCTGAAAAAAATTTGGGTGCTTTCAATGATGATACAGCTGCCAGTAATTTACGTGTATTTTGTGATGGAAATACAAAACAAGGAGACGGAGAATCGTGGGGAACGTGGACGGATGCTCAACATTGTCCTGCAGAAACAGGGATCTGTGGATTTGCATCTCAAGTAGAAAATCCAAATTGTAAAACTATTAACCTAATCTCTACATTCTTTTATACTATATTCTATATTTATATGAAAAATTACACGACGCACAACATGTATATCACCATATTTGAGGACTTAATTTATTTTACATATTCTATATATACATATAATATACATTTAGTATAAAACTGTAAAATTGAAATTATTTTTTAGCGGATGATACTGGATTGAATAATTTAAGAGTACAATGTTGTCCCGTTCCTGATCCTTCCATAATTTGTGAACCTAACGATGTATGGGATCTTATATTAGAATGCGACAATCGTGAAGCTTCCAGTTCTACTGCATGTACATATGAAAGAAAAGTTGGTGCTTCAAGTTGGAGTATGGTTTCCGAATCAAACTTTCTCTTGAGTGAAATGTACGAACATGTAGGGTTTACTATTCCAGGAGCTTTAGTAAATCTTCCAATGAATTTTGAAGCTAATTTAGGATGGAGTGTGACTACAGGCTACAATTGGACAACATCATCAGGTGAAATCTGGTCTGAACAAACGACTATCACCGTGTCTATAGATGTACCAGCAGGTATAACAACTCAATTGTATCAAACATTAGGAAAATGTGATTTCTATTCTATTCGAGCAAATATTCTAAAGAGAATTGATACAAATCCAAAAACAAAAGATGTCCGAGTTTCATACATAGAAATTTCAAATCAAGAGGCTGCATCTATAAGCTAGAAAAGTCTGTATTTTATACTATTACACGAGCCATTATATAAAACTATAGATTATCGTAAACATTCTTTTGCATAGATTTTTGATACCTATAATATTACAGATTACAGAACTCTATATTATATTTTATTTTATATTATTGTATATTCACTACGTCGCAATAAACATATGTGCCAAAAGCAACAAAAATTAAATGATTGAAAATATTTTTTTATTCTGAAATATTTATTACTAACAAACTTAAATTGTAAATGCTGAACATCCTACAATAAATAATAGTAAAAAAAAAGAAGAGTTTTTTTAACGTTTTTTCCATGTATGAGCAGCTCTAGCACCCCAATGAGCAACATGATTTCTTTCTTTTCTTCTACGATCTTCAGTCAAATAACCCGCAAGACGTAATGGTTCAACTTCAGCTCCTAAAAATGTAAAGAAATAAATATTATATTAATGCCGTCAAGTGTCAAAATTCAACAAAAATTATGCTTTACACATTACACTACGCCAAAAAATATGCTTCTTACTACTATGTCGATTGGAAAAAAAGAAAAGAAAATGTAAACTAACCTAATGCTGCGAGTGCATTTGCTACACCATAACGAATAAGTGAAGCATACGATGTTTCTCCTTCTACGTGACCTTTCACATGTTTTACTGTAGCCTCAACATCAACTTGATTCAAGAAATTGGCTTTTTGTAGCGGAGCAATAACCATTTCTCTAGATTGTATCATTTTAAAGAAGGATAAATCTTGACCATTAATGTTCCATATTCCTGTTCCAGGCATTCTTACTGTTACAACTCCTCTACCCTTCTTTTTCTTGCAATCTATTAAGGCAAAAAAGTATATAAAAAAAACCAAAAATAAATCATTGTTGACACTTATGATAAGTTTATACTATAAAAAATAAAAGATGTACATAATATTATATCTAAAAGAAGAATCATGCTAAAAAAGCTTGTTTGGAAAGAAAAGTAGAAAATGTATTATAAATTATAAAGTATTATAATCAACATAATATTATTATGTCTTGTGTTGTGTTTTAAACATACCTTCTACAACTACACATTTCCGTCCATCAGCTTCTATCACTACAGGAGGAAGAGTTTCAAGTATATTCTGATCAGAAAGTGGTACTCGGTATGCTTTGAGATACTCTAGTTCTTTGTAAAAGTGCTCATGATCAGCCAACCTGTCCATTGTAGTCACCCAATCATTATATTGTTGTTCTGATAGCTTCTCTAAAAGTTTAGTTTCTAATACTTCTTTATTTATCCATTTTGTTCCATTTATAAAACTACAAAAACAAAATTTGAAAGTACGAATTAAATATTATGAGACATAAAAAAAGAATGTACACTATGTACTATGTGCCAAAAAGTATGTGTAAATTGTAACAACAATTTTATTATCCTTGTACATAATGATTTCAAATTCCAAATATAAATGTATGTACTACATAGTATGCCTGTATTTAACTTGTAACTGGTCAAAATTTATATACACAAAAGTTGCATACTATGTAATGTTTTTATATACTATATTATACACAGTTGTTGTTCGAAAGCTTGGGAATTTTGAATAAAATATCCTTTTACATTTGTGTTAGCCATAAAAATGTGCACTTTATACTATATTATAAATTATAATTGATAAGATTATGGTACCTTTGAGCTTCTACATTTGAATCTGGTTCTGATGGTGCAGTAATTTTGTTTAATTTGTTGATTTTATTCATAGTTTCCTACAAAATTTTAAAAACACAAAACATAAAATGACAATTCATGAAATTTAATTCGGTAGAGTTATTACTTCTACAATATAATAATATAATAACATATTACACACTGTACCTTATTTTACATTATAATATATATGAGAGACTGTGTATTTTTATACATATTTGATTATTAATATTTGATTATCAATACATATTTGATTACAAAATGAATACAAAACGAAAAAAGGCAAACAAGACTTACATGGACTAGATAGAAAAAATTTGGTTTAGCAGTATAAAAGAATGGATGATGTGGTCGTCCACTGACATCAAACTGTGCAGCTTTTTGTTTTGGATAAAGTTCTTCAGGAGGTTTCATCATAGGTCTTGCTGTTATTTGAAATAATCCAGATGGAAATAGATATCGAATCGCCTCCTACAAATTTAACACAATAGGGCAAAAGAACGATTTGAAATATAAAATATACATGTATGCAGTACACATTCTACCCTGCACATATCTGGACATTTTATAAATAATGTACAGTTTAATACTTTCCTGTTTCTCAAATACTACTACTTACATAGCTATACTTTTATATGTATAAGGTAAACTACTATTATAACATTCAAAAAATGAGGAGGAGCTCAATTTTGAAGGATACTTATAGTCAAATTATTATTATTTCTTACATTGATATCCTTTTGTGTAAAGGTTTCAGGATCTTTCCCCATCATATTAGCTAAATGTCTTCTACCTAATGCAAATTCTTGTCGCTCCTGTTCCATAAAAGCATCTGAAAACATCAGCAAATCCAAAAAATTGGTCATATAATATTACATATTGTTATTATGTTTAGTGTTTTATATAAAAGATTCATAAAATCAAAGACGTAACAATAAACTTACGATGTTCTTCAGCTCTTTCTAAATATGACTGCATAGCTTTACTTATACTTCCACTGGTTGCAGGAGCTCCGGTCTCTTGTTTTTGTTCATTACTACTACCCTTCTCTGACTGAGTAGCTGCACTATTTGATTTACATCCTGTACTTATTGCTTTTGAACTAATTCTATTTTTTGAAAGTACACTATTAATATCTAACAATAACCTTTTACAATAAAGCCGTCTCATTTTTAATTATTTTTTAATTATTGTCCAAAATCCAAAATTGATCGAGTTCCCACTTATTTACATTTCAAATTGTGCTATATCTTGCGAAAGGAGTAAAAACAACGTGCATCACACGTTCACATGCTTAAAATTTTGCTCTGGAATAAAATTATTTCAGTCAAAATATAAAAGTACAAAAAAAGTTAATAGTGTTTGTCAAGTGTTTTAATTGTGATTAGTGTGTCTGTGTATACACAACATCAAAATGGGGAAGCATAAGCCAAATAAAATAAAAAAGTTAAAAATCCCTAAACGTATTAATAAAGAAGAAAAACAACCTGAGGAGGTGAAGGAAGCTGTGAATGGGAAAAATAATGATGAAGAAGCCGAAAATGAATTATCATGTAAGTAATTTTTTACTATTTTATTTTTTATTGAAATTAAAATGTAAAAAGGATTTAAGATAATCTTCAAAAGATAGTATACGTGATGCCATACTTTAGTAGTTAAATATTAAAAAAAAAGAATGAATTGGATTATTGTAATATAGCATGTATTATATCATTTATAATTTTTTGTATGTGTACTATTATAGTGCCTGGAACAAGTGTGGGTGCCTCGACATCAATTGATAACTCATTCAAGTCTCTTAATTTATCAGAAGCAACTCAAAGAGCTATTGATAAACTTGGATTTACTCAAATGACTGAAATTCAAGCAATATCAATTCCACATCTTCTTGAAGGTCGTGATTTAGTAGGAGCAGCCAAAACAGGCTCTGGAAAAACACTCGCCTTCCTTATTCCTGTTGTTGAACTTGTTTGTTCAAAATTAACGTATGTCATACCCATTTATATATATAATAATAATAGTAATACATCTTATTATATCATCATTCTATGTACTAGTATAGATGGTTGGTTCATTATTTTAGATTGCAGATATCAGATATACGATATAAGTACATGATACATATCAAATATCAATATAACATGACTTGATGTTTTGATTTTGCTTTTCATGTAGAATGCTTCAAAGAAATGGTACTGGAGCAATCATAATTTCTCCTACTAGAGAATTGGCTATGCAAATTTTTGGTGTTTTGCGTGAAATAATGGAAGAACATCCAACACAAACATGTGGATTGGTAAATTTTTATATTTGATGTATTACGTATGACATAATGTGTGTAAAATGTACACAAATAATATACTATACTTCACCTAGTAGGGCGAATTTTGTTCCAATTTCCGATATTCATAATTTATAGTTATTTTGAGCTGATAGTATTGTCATATTATGATCAATAATCAATAATATGTTATTTTGTTTGAATTATTTCTAAATTAGCTTATGGGTGGAGCAAATAGAGCTGCAGAGGCTCAAAAGTTAGCCAAAGGAGTTACTATTTTAGTTGCAACACCAGGAAGACTTTTGGATCATCTGTCAAACACTAAAGAGTTTTTGTCTAAAAATTTACAATGTTTAATCATTGATGAGGCGGATCGTATTTTACAAATTGGATTTGAAGAAGAATTGAAACGTATTGTAACTTTACTTCCAAGTGAGTGCCTTTAAAATATTTACTTTTTGTTTTTTGCGATTATTTAGTTATGCATATATATTATGACAACTACTATTGTTCTTTTTTGTGTATATTATTATAGATTGTTGATAGTTTTGTAAATGATGTATAATCTATAATCTATATTACTGATTACTATTTTTTATCATATAGAACGGCGACAAACTATGCTTTTTAGTGCAACGGCATCAAACAAAACAGAAGAATTAACAAGACTTGCTCTGAAAAAAGAACCAATGTATGTCGGAGTAGATGACACAAAAGATAATGCAACTGTTGAAGGATTAGAACAAGGTATAATAATATTACTTGCACGTTGTTAGTTACACACAAGTTGCTAACATGCCAATCAAATGAAAATTTTACACAACACAAAATACGAGAGAAAAAAATGATTTTCCGATGCTTTATAGTACATAATATAATAAGATTTATTTTTCTTGTTTGTTTTTTTTAGGATATGTTGTTTGTCCAGCTGATAAAAGATTTTTATTTCTATTTACATTCCTTAAACGGAATCGTAAGCGAAAAGTTATGGTGTTCTTCAGTTCTTGTTTATCCGTCAAATTTCATCATGAATTACTCAATTATATTGATCTACCTGTATCCTGTATTCATGTAAGTATTCAAAGTAACTTTCCATTTACTGTATATTATCTGTTTTATGTTTTATATAATATCAACAATATATTATTATGTTGATCCGTATTTCGTTTTTTTTTGTTATTTGTTTACGTTTCTAATCTTATATTTTTGGTCTTCCTTTTTTCAGGGAAAACAAAAACAAGTTAAACGAACCGCAACCTTCTTCCAATTTTGTCAAGCAGAGTCTGGAATTTTGCTTTGTACCGATGTAGCTGCCAGAGGGTAAAATAATAATAATAAATAATAAATAGTATTATTTAAGTTTTATAATATTTAATATATTTAATAATAAATAGTTTTGCAGTATATTATTAGCCTGACGAAGGTCTCCAAGTAGCGATCGAAAGCTTGCAATAAATAAAAAATAAAATATTGTTTTTGCTATTCACTTCTCTGGAAACTTTTTTAGTATAATATATTATTTGTATGGGTAATATTCCAAATTCCAAAATTGTTACTTATCATGTAATTTTTAATTTTTTTCAAAAATAGATTGGATATTCCTTTAGTGGACTGGATTGTTCAAGTAGATCCTCCTGATGATCCAAGAGAATATATTCATCGTGTTGGACGTACTGCACGTGCAGAAGCTTCCGGTAGAGCTCTCCTTACCCTTTCTCCACATGAATTACCTTTCCTTCGATACTTAAAAGCTGCAAAAGTACCCGTCAATGAAATTGAAGTGGATTGGAGTAAAGTTGCTGATGTCCAACTACAACTAGAAAAATTAGTTGGTACCAATTATTTTTTGAATCAGTCTGCAAGAGAAGCATACAAAGCTTATTTAAGAGCCTATGATTCGCATAGTTTGAAAAATATTTTTGATGTCAGTCAATTAAATTTGACAGAAGTAGCAAAATCATTCGGATTTCCTGCGCCACCAGCTTGTGATTTGAGTGGTTTAGGGAAAAGGAATTTTAAAGCAAGGGATGATGTTGACAAGGCTAAAAAATTTAGAAAAAAGAAACCTAGGACTAGTTATTAATATACGTATTTTCTCAGTTTTTTTTAATCAATTGATTTTCGTTTCTTCTTTTTTCTCGAATGCATTACTTTTCAATACTAATAATTAATAATATTAGTGTTAAATAACTAAAAATTATTATTATTATTATTTAATATGATAAAATGCTAAATCATCATATACATATATATATTATATATTATATTATATATCTTGAATCTGTTTTTAAATAATAAATCATGCTTCTTATATGTATACAGTCTGACATTTATGTTTGAGTTCCTTTATTTTGATGGTTTGAAAAGTTAAAGAACTATGCGTTATGTATAGGATAATGGATAATAATATATTGAATATTTATTGTCTGCTTAAAACATACAAAGTCGTGGCATGATAATGACAAACATGATTGAAATTGCTGAAAGTACTTGTAAATTTAATATCGAACATGCACGACAGACATGAACAGAATCGTAATCAAATTCAGCTCCCTCAGGCGAAACCACTGGAAATCGACAGGACATCTTTGCGGCACAATGAGCCGAACTATGTAAAACAAGAAACAATATAAAATACTAACAGTATTTGAAAAATTCTAACTTCTTGCTCGTTTCATTTTTATTATAGAGAATATATGTAAAATAGATATAATTTATAAACACAGGTATTAATTCAATATAAATATATATGAAGGATCATTACCGCATTAGTATCGGAACTCCTTCTTTTGTTTTTGGTTCAAACAAGCAAATAGAATTTTTTTTCCCGAAGCAATACTGACCACTATTCTTCAGAGTCCCCTCTTGGTATGAATAATATGGTTCAACATCTAGACAACCACATTTGTTATCTTCTTTACATTCCTAAAATTAATTATTTCAGAATATAGTGTAAACATTTTTTTATTAATTTATATGCACTTAAAGCTCAAGGGATCTAGTAAAATATTATATGAAATTCAAACTTGCTGTGTATACCATATTAGTGGTGATTCCAAGACAAATTCGGCGTGCATCTGCTGGAGAAATATTACGCTCAACCAATGTTCGAAACTGTCTTCCATAATTTTGTAAAGCAACTTCTAGTTTACGGGCGTCAGCACTGGCATTTTTCATTGCGTGGAAATGTGGTTCAAATAGGGTTTTATTGAACTCTTTCATTCTTATGAATGAGCATGTGTCCCCAAAATGACTGGGTACTAATTTACATTCAGAAGTATCTACTGATTTGGGTACTCGTTTATATATCCAGGGCTCTTTATTTTTGCACACACATACTGGATGTTTTCCTAAAGCCTCATGGATTTATAGAAAATAAAATACATAATGAAATTTGGCAGTGTTGGAAATTTAAAGTAGTATTATAAAATTACATGATCCTCAACCACACCAACGAATAGTAATTGCATACATTATTGAAATTTAATGTTTTTAATCAAAGCACCTAGACGTTCCTGGCATGTATAGTATCTGCCCCTCGAATGGTTCATAAGGCCAAAACAGCAACTTTTTGCTAAACTTGGATACTCATCTAAATGTTCGATTAATTTTTTCACTGCTCCCACTTCCTCATCTCTACCGTTAGAGTCATAAATGGGTTCAATGAACTCTTTTTGAAAATTCATATCACATGGATCTCCTAAATTTGCTGTCTGGAAAATTTTCTTTTTTTGCCAGTTAGGATCTTTCATGTTTATTAGTTTTAGCAAATCATATCGCCCTATGAAATTCAATAATCGTTTTTCATAAATGTGAATGACGTTTGAAATGCTTTTTTTCGGAAGACCATCAACTGTAAATTCCTCATGTGGTAGGCAGTCTACAAGCAACACAGGAATGAGCAGAAACAAACCAACAGAGCAGAGTACTTTCATTTGTATCATTACGTTGAGATTATTATTTTGGGACTTTATCCAGTTTGTGTTTTATTTACAAGAAAAGTCATTCTAATAGTACATTGTACATTGTATTTACGTTGTATTGCCATTAGTCACTTGTGAGAATTTTTGCAGTAAGCATGGCATGGAAGAATCCAGATTCCACAGGTATATTCCTTATTCCTTATTCATGTACATTGCTGACATCTGACATTTTTGAGCATTTCTGCAAAATTTAGATTTTAGATTGTCCAATGTCCAATGTCCAATTTCCAATGCCCAATATTGTTATGAAATTACTACGTAAATATAATAACATACTCGTAACCAGAGAGTAATAATGAAATAGAGAGAGGGAGAGACAAAATTAACATATCTTCTCTGTCCATGAGTGAAAATGACTGGTGCAGTTGATGTGGTGCAAAAGGCCTGTAGCAACACTTTTTCCTTTGTAAAT
>JAQGBH010007331.1:0-11161 GCA_034698265.1 Sminthurinus aureus
AATTATTATTATTATACATTTAAAACACGCCAAAATGTAATGTAATGTAATCTCTGACACAAAATATGACATGATTTTTATGACAATGATACTTAGGTTGGCATAGTAAAAAATTTAAGTTAAAAAAAATTAAATACATGAAATGATAAAAATAAGGTGGCAGTGTGTACACACATGTATAGACAAAATATAAATTTTGTCATAAATGCATGGTAAACGTTTAAAATTTCAAAGGTACATTAAATATAATAATTTTTATTACTAGATCATTACCCCAAAAAATATATTATAATAATTTTGAACACACACGCTTATTGAAAATTAAACAGCAATAATTAAACATTCAAGAGTCTTGAAATCTCGATTGTAATCAATAATTTAATGTTGTACAGATTGATAATGACTTATTGAGACACCTTCCGAACTGTTAAATTTTTATATTACATAGAAAAAAAGATGTAGGAGTAAAATTAAAAGTATAGATGTACACATGTCGACTTGTTTGCTTTTTCACTATTTCAAAGTTCACTCTCGCACCGAAAAAAGACAAGAAAGTCAAAGCACAAAGCACGAAAATGTATAGTATTATAAAAAGCAAATTAATCTTCAAGCGGAGCTGTCTGCTGTAAGATATTCAAGTTCACTATCAGAAGTACTTTCATCCGATGAGCTACTATTTGAACTACTACTACTACTAGAGCTACTGCTAGAATCACGAGTTGGCAAAATTTTCAAAAAAGCAGGATCTACATTTTTAGCAAGTCCAATATCATTATTCTCCTTAATCCCTTCTTTTTTTGATAGAGAACTGCCATTTTCTTTTGTATTAGAAATAAGAGGCTTAAATTTAGCGGTTCCAAAAAATCTTCTGAAAAAATGAGACTCAGTTCTATGATCTTTTAGAGCATTATTTGTGGAAGGAACAGTTGACTCAGTGTCTGTTGACTCTTCAACTAATATGACAATATCATTTTCACCTCCATTATCCCTTTTTGAATCTTTTTTAAAAATAACCCGAGCATTTTTATTTTTTTCAGGAGTGACAATATTCTTGCGCTTAAAAAAGCTAAATGAACTTTTTTGACTTTTGGCTTCAGACTTTCTCTCTCTTTTATTCTTAGCATGCTTAGATTTTTTTTGAAAAATTTTCAAACTTGGCTTCATGGATTTTCTCTCTCGTTTCCCTGTTTCCTTTCCCCTTTTTTTCTGTTCCTTTTTAGAATTAGAAGCGATACCATGATTATCTCCACTACTACTACTACTACTATCACTATCACTAGTCTCAGAAACCTGTTTTCGATCGGGTTTTCTAGCCACCTCTTCAGATTTGAGTTGAGGATAAAAAAAGCAAACAATATTTTTATATCTTAGCTTCCGTAACTTCTTTTCGCAAAAGACACTAACAAGCACAACAAAATACCAAGCACAAATATGAAACCAAAATGTATAACTCTTAGGCTCTTCAGGAATCGGCATGCACTTATTTACATCTAGATACAGTTTTACTTCATGCTGTAATTTTATACCTTCCAAAAACGAATTCGCAATAGGAGGAAGAATTGGTCCTCCTTCAATTAAAAGTGAAGAATTTACTTGAGCTTGTGCTGCAATTGTGATATTATTAGCTGCTACTTTACCAGCATACATTGAGTAATACACAGCCCAATCGGACAATGTGCTAAACAAAGCAAAAAGGCCAGAACCGCCAATTACTAGAATATAACTCAAAAAAGAGCAACCTTTCGACTTTTTTTGTTTTTTGCCTTTTTTTTGGCTACAACAAGTAAACAAATCAGCATAAACATCTTTTTTTGCCTCAAGAACCTTATTCAAATATGAAATGTTTTCAATCACCAGTAAAAGGAAAGAAAAAATAAAAATGTAATTGATAATGCTAAAGAAAATACTCACGCCGTCAAAAAGCAAATCATAGTTATTATGCAACTCAGTTTTCATTTTTTCCACACTTTCAGAAATGTTTGAGTGTGCGGAAGATGAATTCAAACTTGTAATTGTCAGGTTAAATAAGTTTTCAAAAGATGAAAATGATAACATGAGATGGTTGATTACTGTTTTGACTCCCAACTCCTTGTTCACATCAATACACACATTTGGTGAGAGAACTTTACAAACATGAGATTTGAAATCTACAATACTACAAACATCTTTCATAAAGCTAAGTTTCATAGTTTTTTCAATAAACTCAATACAGTCTCCATAAGCTTGATTTGACGTTGTATTACATTTCTCGCTTAAACTAACCATAGATTTTCCACAGTCTATTTTGATCGTGTCCATAGAGTCAAGGACAGATTGAAGAGCATGTTGCATGGTTCCAATGTGAGTACTAATGACTTTGGAAATCCCTGAAAATGATTCTAGATTGTCGATGATGTGCTCCCGTAATTCATCTTGGAAGGACTGAAAAATTGTTTTCCAACTTGTTAGCTGCTCTGAGAGTTGCTGAGATAGACATGAACTGGTCTGAGATTGACGCCTCAAATTTTCAAGCATATTTCGGACAGGAACATTGATAATTATCCAACCAACTTGAGACAAAACCAGGCGCCGACCGATTTTTCCAAACAAAGATGGAAACATCAGAGTGTAAATACACCTTGAAAAAAACAAAAAAAAACCCAAATTTTACTGCTATTCTCAAATCAAATTGTGCTATGATGTGTATTTCTAAAGGATATTGTAAAATTCAAAATTTTGATAAAAACAAAATGTGCACATATTTACATTTTTCCTATTAAAATTCGTTTTAGGAAAGTCGTAAAATAGATACCAAATTTCTAAAGTTGACTTTTGAGACACAATAAAATGAAGCATATAGTAGTAAATACTATTCGTTGACCGTGATGAATTTAAATACAAGTAGAATTTAAGGTTATGTAGAAGAAAGTCATGAGAATCTTAAATCGTCCAAAAAATATTAATAAACAAGGCAAATAAACAAAAAAGTAAAATGTAACTCTGTGCATGACTAAGACTAGATATCCAAATAAACAAACACATGAAAAAAAGCTCCATATGACTAACAAAAAACAAAAAAAGATACACTAAATATGCTCCTAAAAATTCGTTTTGTCTTATTATTTATCAAAAAGTCAAGAGAATTTTCAAAATTTAAAATTAAAAAATAATTTACCTTGCATACACGCTCAGACTCCCAATTGCAGCCAAGATTGCTCCAAATATGATTGAGGTGGAAAAATTAGCCCAGGTTGAAAAGGAAAATTGAATTTCCAGGTATACAAAAGCCATCAAGGAAAATACAGTAAAAATACTGAGAAATAGAATAAGCGTCCTCCATGGAAAGTTCTTGACACACGACCCGCAGCATGCTACAGCTAATCCGGCTGGACCAAGTGCTAGTAAAATAAATTAAGAAATCTAATTTAGCACTTTGAGTAAAACTTAAAATTTATTGAAAATTTTGTCAAAATTCCAAACGGGTTAAAATTAAAATTTAAGATATATTTAATGAAAGAATAAGTGAAGGTATTACCTGCAGCAGCAACAAAATCCATTTTTTATTTACTGAATCCTCGTGATTCAGAATATGGGATTTTTCTCGTTTTTTTTTTACCAAAAAATAATTTTAAGTTTTTTTTAACTTGAAGAGGTTGAATTAGAAGCAAGTTTTAGGGTAGTGGAGAATCGAAGGAGATGAGACGGGAACTAAGTTTTATTTCTAATTTTTTTATTGAGTTTTTGATTCCCTGAAGTAGTCAAAACTATTGACTTGAATGGACTTTTTTAGAGGTACTTGAAGTTTAAATTCATCACATCTTATTTCATAATGTGGGTGGACTTTGAATGCATTCTTAATATTTCCACCTACTCTCGATAACCCGAAGAGCAAATCGATTTCTAAGGGACTTTACTTATTGTAACAGCCGAAAACATAATATATACTGTAAGCATATTTTTAACATTAGTCAAATCTATTGATACTTTTTTTTGTTTAATTAGGACGGTATACAGCTTGTAGTTGAAAAGGGATCAAGTCTTAGTGTTGTATTAGAGGAAAGTCAAAAGATTATATTCTGTTATGTTTATTCTTAAGTACCTTCATAACTATATAAAAAGCAACAAGCTCTATAACGAAAGTTACAAGTATAGCTGAATTCTAAATTTGATATATGCGATTGGTAAACAAAACCAATGACCCGAAAAGCTTTGTCATCACAGAACATGTTTTACATCCAGCTTTGAACCTAAAAATACAAAACATTTCTCCAATTCGGTTGCTGACATATGCTAAGAGAATGACTAAAACATGTATAATTTTATGGTAAGCGATGAGCTCTATAGCGAGCGTAAAAGTATAGCGACATATTTGATATTTGCAAATGGCAAACAAAGACAGTAAACCCAAAGTGTAGGTCATCGCTGACGTTTTTCTTAAGTCCAACTTTGATCCTCATGAATAAACTTATTTCTCTAAATACATCCCTGATATCACACAGAATAGCTATAAAGATAATAGTTATAGGAAAATAATAATTCAATGACAATAATTAAATGATAATAATTGAACTTTGAAACTAGCAGTACTCTGTCATGAACGAAGTTTCGGATTTTGGGGACGTTTTGGGGGCATGTAAACAAACTTATTTCTCTAAATATATTCCTGAAAAATCACAGAATAGTTATAAAGATAATACTTGAAGGATAATAATAAATAAACGACCAGAATTGAATGATAATAATAAATAAACGACAAGAATTGAATGATAAAAATTGAACTATGAAACTAACGGTACTCTGTCATGAACGAAGTTTAGGATTTTGGTGATGTTTTGAGTATGTATGTAAATAATCGTCTCTCATAAAATGATTACTACATTGACATGGGTTTGGGCCAAAAATAAATGCAGTATTTTTCCCTACACGTAGAAGTCCATTACATTCACATGCATAAACCAGAGTTCATCTGTAATGCCTTTCCTGTATATATATATATGCTATAATATAAACGTTATTATTTGCTATTATTCCATACATCTACAAGTCAAAGTACGACTGTAATTTAAAGTCATGTGAACGAGTTAACTGGTTAAAACTAGTTTTCTTAAATGGGCTGGAAAAAATGAAAGTCCTTAGTATTTCAAAAGCAAAATCTTGTATAAAAGTCGGAAACATTAGCTAAAAATCCCATTAACTCAGCAAACCTGATTCGCTGTCCATTTTACTTTGCCATTGTCTTCACCTTTACTTTTCACAATCAAAATGGACGCTAGTTCTAGTGATTCTAGTTCAGATACTCCAAAACAAAGAGCTAAATTAATTAAAGTAAAAGACACTGCAACGGCTTCTACGTCCAAACCAATTGAGAAAACTCCAAAGATCAAAGAGAAACAAACCGCACCAGGAAAAGAACGTGCTAGCAAAAAGTAAGTCACAATAGTAGTAGTAATAATAATGATAGAAATAATAAGCATAATAATAATAATAGTAATAAAAGGATACCGAATTAAGTCGCCTTTATGTATATTTTATGTGTGCTATAGAAATTCAAAATAGTGCGAATTACAATTTGTTTATGTCTCCTCTAGGTCACTCCGAGATCCTAGTCGTGCGTATGTTGAAACTGAGCCCGTGAAAAATACTAAATCCGCGACCGCTACAGGAGAAACTATTATGCGAAAGGTTTTTTACATTGCAAAAAACAAACAAACATTATAATTGAAAATTTTAATTTCCCTGCCTATTATTCCTAAAATACGAAGTGCAGATTTAAAGTAAATCCTAGTTTTAATATGTTTTGTTGTTTGTTTTTTTTATAACAGCTTGAAAAATTTGCAGAGTTTGAGGATGTATCATACTTTGTAAAGCTTCAGTATCTTGGTCCCAAATCAAGAAAGAGATGGAACAGTGGCTCTGATTTTCATTTCTATGATGAAAACAAAAAAGAAAACCCTCTTCCCTCAAAAGCCGAATTAGAGATGGTCATCCGCGAAACTATCCAGGACGAATTTCAGCAACAAAGTGCTTCACGCGGAACACCACCACGCTCAGCAACTCAGGTGCTCAGATTTATATTGATATACATACTTATAATTACTACGTAAATAGATGCTTACATAATAACTTTATTCTACAAAACTAAATTCTAATTACTTGATGGAATAATAATTGAAAGTCAAAGTTTAATTGTCTTGCCTTTAAACTAGGGAAGCTTTGCAAGTCCACGCCGGAACGTGGAAGAAGAATTTGAGGTGGGCGGCTGCCAGATTTGTAAGCGGGATCTGGGCCAAGCATTGAAGATTTATTGCTCCCATGAAGAAGACAAAGAAGAATGTCAAAGTAAGCATATTTTTTATTATTTTTTACATTACCAAGTTAAACATCCCCGTTCTACATTTTAAATGGAAATTACTTGGTATTCAAAATAAAATAATATTACTGGAATTGCATACAAAACCGTAAAAAGTAATAAAATATTTTTGATTTATTTTTTATTTATATCAAGTGGGAGTACACTCTGCGTGCCTTGGATTCAAGGTTTCAAAGGAGAAACATTTGGAAAAACTTCCATCATGGTACTGCGTTTTGCATCGTGAGGCACCCGTCATGTCATCCAAGGAGAAGCCAAGAAAAAAAGCAACCCGTTAAAGTGATTTCTCCGTTTTATAAAATCAAATGATGCTGTCGTGGAGATATCAACTCGAATAAAAATTTTCAATTTATATATATTATGTTACATATTCATAATTTATAATAGTTTTTCTATATACACGTGTTCACTCTGAACTTGGTACCGTCATTTTATCTGATACATCTAAATAGAATAATGAATATTATGGATAATTTTGTCATATTATATTACAAAAAATAAATATAAATCAATCCTCATCACTATCCACAGAAGGAACCATTCGTTCATATTCTTTTTGCCTAATTTCAATTAGCTCTTCTTCAACTACTGTTTCAAACTCAAATAAATCGTCAACATTAGATATATTTTGAAGCTTTTTAGTAAATTCATATTGAAAGGGCTCTGGAAAATAAGATAACTTCAATGAAATGTCACGTTTGAGTTGAAGGCTAGTCCTGTTATTTCCTGCAGTGCTACCATCAGCATTTAAAGTTTTTAATTTACAATCATTTCCATAAATAAACTCTTTATAATAAATCTCCTTGTTAGACTCGCACGTGTTCATAAAGGTTAATAACTGCTCAGAAGGTTTCACACCAGTATTTCCCAAGTATTGTATTTTGGTAACGGTCTTGCCAAAAATGTTGGAGTTACGAATAAGCCTTCTAAATTCACGAATTTCAACATTCATCTTGACCGTCCTTGTTTTCACCTCCTCAACTGAGACTCCTGATCGACTGAACACTTTTTCTTTTATCTAAATTATATAATTTTGTTGTGGTTTTATATAGTATAGTATTTTGATTTCATATTTTTCATACTTTTTTATAATATTATTATGCGTAATTTGAAATGTACCAACCAATTCCAAGACTTCCAATGCAGTTGAGACCTCAAGCCATTTTTCTGCCGTCGGGATTCCTAAACTTTTTAGCCATTTTTTCATCAGTTTATTTCGCCATTCAAGCTTAAGTACCAAAGGAAAATGTGTTAAACAAGAGAAATAATACAATATTATTGATACATACATATGAATTATGAAAGTACATAATATGTAGAATTCTCTATTAAAATTCTCTATTAAAATTTGCACACATGAAAGTTCCATGCTTTCATTTACCTGAAAATCATGGCCTTCCCCATAAAGTGCTTTTACATAGCGAACTGATTGTTGCATGATGAATTCTTTTTCATCTCCTTCAATAGAAAGACAAAATAGGGTGTCAGCAGCACTAATCTTCCTGTACTTTAAATTATTGAAGCCATAGAATAATGCAGAAAGTCGATCTCTTGCCATAAGAGCAACTATTGAGTTACATCTTCTTATAGCGGCTCTGTACAAAAAAAGAGTGTGAAGAACAGAGAAGACACAAGTTGATGCAATGGTCACATTTGGATTTTTGTTCTTGTCAAGCCATTTTCGAAAGCCTTCTACAGTTGGTGTAGATGGAGATTTTTGTTCCATGTAGGCGAAAAACAGCTCATCGGATAAGGATTCCATGAGGATCTGCAAATTGCAAAAAAAACGTACAAAATTATATAGCAAAATAAAAGTTAAAATGGCCCGCGGTAATAAGGAATAATTCCGAAGTATAGATTTTGCTTACTCGCATTAACTGCCAGGATTTATGGTGATTATTTCCTTTGCGAATATATTCTTGAGAATTTTGGGTTTTGAAATTGCAAAGATTGGCTAAAGCGTGGATATATACATCAAAGTATATATTAAGAATAACTTTAACCAAGGACATCTCAAAATGACCTGATCCTTTATGAAATAGAAAAAAATCTGAATTACTATATGCCAGTTTACGCATTTTGTTTACTTTTTTACATTGAAAGTCATTTTGAATATTAATATTATAGATATGTAATACATATATTATACAGCAATTCTGCTCTTATAGTAATTTATTAGTTTACCTGCACGGAGAACAATTTTTGGAAATTTTTTCTTAAATTGTTTATTGTGTGTTCGATAGCCGACTGAAATGTCAACATCGCAACTATGATTTATCTCTCCTTTCTTAACAATGACCGTTTCCTTACACACACGACAGATGTGCGAGTTTTTAATTAATTGATAACAGAGATCAAAAGGCAAACCATCACCTAATTAAATAAAAACATTAAACCATAAATCAAATGTAAATTAAGATCCAAATAAATTTATAAAAAGTATATAAATGAATTCACACATAGAATAAGTATGATAAATAGATAATTAATTTTTTAACACGTACATACGACAGCAATCCATTTTCGATTTTCATCACTTTTAAAGCTTTCATTTGACAAATGCTCAAGAACAGTTGACACAGTCTTAAAAGAATTCGGGTTTACAAAGATAACTGGCATATCATGAACATGTACATTAGTACCCTTTTCAGTTACTCGATTGTAGTTTAATCCAATTTCTTCCACATGTTCATAAGATACGGAGAATAAATCATCAACCACTTCATTATTTTCATCTTTCTTACATTCACTTTCAATTTTTTTCAACCGCTCTTTGACAAAGTCATATCTGTAGTCTGAAATTTTTTCTTTGGCTTTTACAGTAAAGTTCTTGTACTTTTTAAAAAGCTCTTCCTTTTCTTCATCTGTTAACTGACTGGGATCAATAATATTATGTTTCAGTTTTTTGTACTGAAACGTTGTATTATTAACCCCAGAAAAGCAGCAAATGGAAGTGACGACACTAACTCGTTCCCGCGGCTCAAAGGAAACTCTATGGTGCTGCCCGATTACCTTAATAAAAAATAAATACATAGTAACATTATTAAATAATGTGATAAACCGATATAAATAGTGTCGTAATAAATAAATATATCATATATTATAGCTATATATATATGGTGCAATAAATAAGCATAAGTATAGAATAATATATTATAGCTATAAATGGGGTAATAAATACAAAATAAATACGGATTCATAATCATTTTTTAAGTACAAAATTGCTCAAGCAATATAATTTAATTAGTACTCACTTGCTGGTTATCGAAAGAAATATAGAGGTCACCTGTAGGAAATTTTACAGTTCTTTCGGCAAGATGAGAAATCAGACGAGAAATTGTTGTGTAACTTGCACCCCCACCAAATTTGCCAAATAAAGTAGTGGCTAATTTTGAGCGTGCAAAATAATAACAGACGAGATTTTCTGCCAGACCTTGAGTTGAAATATAATGGGAATTCTGAGCTTTAATTAAAGAGTCTACACTTTTAACTAGACAAACCTTGCGTCTACTTGTTTCTTCTTCGTCCTTTGTTCTAGAAAAAGTAAAAAAAAAAGAATAAGAAAACACACATTTAATATTTTTTATTTCCTTGACTACACGATATATTTTTTAATTAGTTTATATAGCAATGTACGATATAAAAGATCTTACGCAACATCTACGATGCCTTCAAAAAGTGACTTGACAAAAGGATTCACATCTTCCCACTCTTCTTTGTAAGACTTCACATTAGTTACATCTAATCTATCAGACGTGGACTGATTTTGAGCTTTCACGGACTTGGAAATTACTTGTCCTAAAGTTTTTGATAAAACTTTAACTTGTGAGATTGAAAGTTTTCCAGAGCGCAGATCCTTCAGAACCGACTTGAACTGCTTTTCTATATTATTTGAATGTAAGTATGTTTTTTAGCATATTATTATTATTTATAATAATTGTAATTTTCATAAATAATGTAAAATACCATAGAAATTGAATTAATCAATCAATAAATTGTGGGATTATCTATGAAAAACAATCTAAAGGAACGTTATAAGTTATGCGCTGCAATCGCAGAAAAAATAGAGCTGTGCACAGAAAAAATATTATAGCACAGAGAAAAATTTCCCGAAAAATATTCAAAACTTTCAGCTTTTGCACAGCTCTATCCTCTAAAATTTAGTTCCAGAATCGCCGCTTGGTGTGAATTAAAAGTTCCTTTAGATTATTTTTCATAGATAAATCCCACAAATGATTTGCAGTAAGCATAATTGAAAGATATGATTTTTCCAAGACTGAACTTACCAGTTTGTCCGATATCATCTTGTGATAAACTCTCAGGATCATCGCTTTCACTATTATCACTTTCATTTTGATCACCTCTTTGTGAAAGCTCATATGTGGTGTATTCAATGCACGCATCACATATATATTGTTTTCTGTCTTGTTTTATAACTAAATATTTGTTTGATTGAATATGTTTTAAAAGAGCCGAAGACACAGATCTCTTTGAAGTTATACGGTGACACTTTTCTTGTTTTGTAGGATATTTTTTTGCCGCTGAGTGGTGGCAACTTAAATGGCACGTTTTTGTAGACATTGTTATTATATAATCAGCTATAGGTAGATGACATCTACATGTGGATGAGCTTGGAACCTTTTCAATGTGGAAGTTTGAATAAAAATGCCGAGTACAAGTACATAAAGTACATAAAAAATGCTACTTTTATGAACCCTTTGCAGGTTAAAATTCAAGTAAAAAGGTTCGGTCTTATGTAAAAATAACCACACTTTGCTATATGCGTAAATACACATTACTGGCAGCGTATTA
>JAQGBH010007332.1:0-11158 GCA_034698265.1 Sminthurinus aureus
ACCTGGTTTCACTAGATTTTTCCTGCGATGATTTTAAACTATACTTCAATCCTTCACTCAATTCGGCCATCATCGACGAGGTACCCAATGCAACTAAAAATTTGTCTCTAGTCTCTCTATGTGAATGGGGTTTTGTGAGGAGAGAATAGAAAAGGGTGCTATTATAATCAATCCCCAGTAAAATCACACACACAAACGAATTAGATTTTTTCTGATTGACCTTGCTTGACATGAAACATGGAATATGAGTCCTACTACAATGAGTAATACCCGCTCTTATTCGTTCAGTCTTCCTCTTTTAACTGGAAAGGGCTACTTTCCCCCGTTCTCCCTAACAAACTAAACTTGGTTTAGTTTTATTACGACTCTACTATATATTAAATATTATGAAGTATGGACTCCTAATAACTATGATGTTTCCTTTTGTGTTGGCATTGCTCATCATTGGAATTTAAATTTCCGTAAACCAAATGGGTAGAGTACTGAAAAACTGAAAGACTTTTGAAACTTATGAAAAAGTTGCTGTTTCATTTTATGGGATTGTGTATTATGGAGCTCATGAGTATTTGAATATGTATTAGTAAAACCAGGGAAAATGGCACTTGTATACAAGAAAGTGGGATTAGAGAGAATGATATGGAATGAATGATAAATTAGAGGGTTTACTAAACATTTTATAGCGGGGTTGGTGTGTCAAGCAAGGTCAGACTAAATAATCGAATGTTAGTGTTTTTTGTGGTGGGGAGGGAGTTTTTACGTTGGGGTTTGGTTTTAGTACTACCAAAAAGACACTAGAATTCAAATACACGTGTAAAGCTACAGCTGTTTTCTTAGTGTATACTTAAGTGTTAGTTTTTTATGGGTACTGGAGGAACAATCCTGGATATATTATACTTACACAAAACAGTACGATGATTAGTTTTCATTCTCCAGAGACCTAAGATGCTCTTTCTTAAAGTCTCAAGATATTATTTTCATGTCATTTTAAACTACAAAAGGGGAATAAAATCTCCTGATAGCCATAATGTATGTACTACATACACAAACACACCATACAAATGAAAACAAATACTACTATGAAATAAAATGGTAATTTTACCCAAACACTGAAAAATAAAACGATGAGGTATATATATATATATGAGACATAAAACATAAAGAGATGCCACAAAGTAAAAAGTAGTAGCAGGAAAATGTGTGTTTCGATTATTTATTTATTATGTAAAATCCATGATCTTTTAACTTTTTTCATAAAATTATTTTTCAACATGACCATATATTATTATGAATTTCCTTCCTTATATAACGACTAATAAGCAGCATTTTGTGCGGTTATATTTGTTATATATTATATGAGTAGTACAATTTGTTGATTAATCTTGTGTAGTAGATTAAATTACTTCAAAAAAAGACATAATATAACGAGGAAAACCTGCTTTTTAATCATGGATCATGATATATAGATTAGACTGTCGTTCAAATATTAAATGCCGAGTGTATAATGTACAGTGTCTATTACATGTGCGTGTACAGAAAATTTAAAATGCATAGAAATGCTGAAATATCACTATTTAATAATTTTATAACTACTTTTCCCTTTAAATGTCATTATAATAATAATAATAATAATAATTGCACTATACAATTTGTATATAATAACAGACAGAGATATTATTATCTATCTATAATGTTTAAAGCAAAAAACAAACAAACATGGGGTATTTTTATTCATATATACTTAATTTTCTTCATTCATCTGCTGTGCACAATATATTATTATTATAAGATATATAAGCAATAAATAAGAAAGTCTTTTTCTGTCCTTTGGATTTTGTGTTACATATATATATATATATATTATATTACTTGGATTATTTACTTATCAGTTAATAATTCTAGGTCATCAAGGCCTTAATTTCATCAACCATTTTATTTGATGCACTATTCACATTATTCTGATTAAATTCCCATCTCCGCTCTAACTGTTTTGAGATGATGGATTTATGTAGTCCTAATTTACAATATCTTACAGTTTTAACCCAATCAAAATTTTCATTCCAAAGAATCTGAAAATAAAAAAACAAACAATCTATGTAATATAATATTATGTAATATCATAATAATATGTGTAAGTCCCTAGAATAAATATCCACTCACACATCTAAGGAATGCAAGGAATTCGTCTCCCCAGTTTCTCGCACGCACTCTATTACATGTTAAATTTAATTTTTATTAATTTTTTAAAAATACTTCCGGTCAACCTAGGACTTTGAAATTTTCAGGGTAGTTAGTCTTTGACCTGAAGTACACGAATCTCTAAAAAAGTGCTAGATGTGTGAGTTGATATTTTTCGTGTGGACTTACACATATACTAATATTATTTTGGGTTAAATTACTTTCATGTTTTTTTAACTATATAGCGCTTTAAAAATTATTGTTGTCTTTTTTTAATAAAACAAAATGACTTACCTCATCAAATAATCGATATTTATTTACAAAATGAAATTCATGAACTATGTTTTGTGGTTTGATATATGTCCGTATCCTTGGAGCAATTTTCAAAAGACTTAAGTTGAGTATTGAAGAAGATTGATTTTGATGAAGTGGTTGAAGATTTCTTGAATTTTGAACATTATTTGTTGTATGTGTAGTAGCTTTATTGTCTACTCTATTTACTGAAGCGGATGGATTCGTTGCAGACGATGAGGATGTTGATGAAGTATTACTTGTAGGTGTTGTTGTTGTAGTTGGTAAGGTACTTTGATTATTTAATACATTATTAGGATTATTTGTCATTGATGTTGTTGCTGTAGTAGTATTCATTTGAACATGTGGTGCAATAAAAGAATTGACATTTCCTGCTATAATATTTTGTAACATATCTCCATGTGTCATGATAAACCAATAAACTATCCTAAATGCTAATTGTCCTTCAACGTCTTCAAGTAAAAAATCTGCTTTCAGGTTTGCCAAGTCCCAAGTCATAGCATAATCTTCTAAATAATCAAAGGGATCATTGGGGACGTTTTCTTGGTTTTTGGTTTGTGTTTGCATTTGTTTCATCATTGATTCGATCTGTGTAACCAACCGATGAATACCTATAGAAAATCAAAAAATTAAAAATATTATAACATCAAAAGGAGAAATGGAGAAAGTCTCAATTTTCAACAATGAGAAATATATAATATTCTACAATTTCATTGAAATTATTACACATATTACTTTGGAGTGTCGAATATAATATCACATAATGTATAATGTATAAATAATAAATAATGTAATAAAATATAAGTATACACTTCAAAAAATACATTACCTTGGTCAAATACAGGATCATCCAAACTACAAAGCCTATAATAAGACAACAAAATAATACAATTTTTCAACAATATTTTACAACATATACATCTGGATAAATTTTCTCAAAGAATAAAGAAACCTTTCAAAATTTTACTACATTATGATGTGGTATATACATAGAAATATAGAACCTCGGAAAATTTAGTAAAAAAGCAAGTAAAGTAAAAAACATATAATATAATATTATGTATACAAGTCAATTTACCGTTCGGCAACAGAAAGCAAAGTAGATTCCAAAAAAGCTTTTGACTCTTCTTTACTCTTTGAAGTACTTTGATTACGGCTTTGGCCCATAGTAGATGCTCCCGATGTTTGTTCATGCTGTTGTTGTTGTTGACTAGTTTCTGATTCAGACGGTGATGTAGGAGGAATAAAAGCAATTTTCGGTCCAAGATTTAATAAAATATAAAGCGCAGTAACTAGAAAATGAACGGGTACATTATTTCGTACTGGCACATAATGAACTGGTATCATATCATCCATTTCTTCACACACTAAAAAGAATCCTCTAGGTAAGACAGACAAAATTTCCGTGAGTGCATTTAACAATTCAATCACCAACTGTGTAAAAGTATCTTCAGAATGTTGTAATTTTTCTTTTTCTAATACAAAAATTGAGAGACATAAGGATTGCACACATGTTTTTAGGATTGGTAGCAAAATATCAACTAAACTTTGGAACCAAACAGGCCTACTTTTACTATTCCACATTTGTGTTTTATCCATCACACTCCAATCTACTATTTTACTTAATATTGGTCGAAATACTTTCACTAACATATCCCTAGGTTTTCCATGAGCCACAATGTATAATGTACACGCAGCAATATAATGATTTGGTAATGATTTTGCAAGAGAATGACAGTCTGAAGAAATACATGATGCATGTCCACACTTTTGAAATGCTTTGCCTTCTAACATGAAATCAGAAACTGGGGCAATCACAGTAGGAAACAACTGTAAGAGTAGCTTTGCAATTTTGCAATCTTGCATTGTAACAACCTGTAAATAAAACACAACAAGATATAATCAATACACATGCTATGCTACACATCATGTATAATGTATATTGCATATCATAATAAAATGTATAACCATTAATAAGAATATATCAGGTCCATTAAGATCATCTATCATAATGAGAAATAGGATATGATGTTGTTTTGGCAAGCAAAACAAAAACAAAAAAAAAACAAAGAACTGTGATTAAAATCAAAATCATACCCTATAAATCAGAGCCCAATTTGGTGAAGGTTGACAACTCAATAATTTCAAACTAAATAACAATTCCCAATCAGCTGAAGATAAATTACTAGGATAAAATTTTGGACACAATTGTTTTATAATTTCCATCCATATTGGTTCCGATACTTTTGATACATCAGTTATTTTTTTTTCCATTAATGTACCCCGTCTAATAGTCTTCATTGTCTGGAAATAACAAATTCATAATAATATATTACATAGTGTAATACTTTTTCATACGTTCAAAATTATTAAACATTAAACACAAACAATAATTATTACTGTTATTATTCTTATTGCTACTGTACAATCAACTTAATTAGTCTGTTTTACATAATTGTGCATAACGATTTTAGCATTTATGTGCTTACAAAAAAAAAGAAGAGAATAACTATATTATTTATATTTTAAAATGGTTACGAATACTTACTTTGTATAAAATTTCCAAAGGACAACCAACTAATATCAGAGAAGTTGCGAGGCAAGTGCATTTCAAATGAATCGAATGTACTGACTTTGATACAGATTGATCAGCCTCTCCGCAAACTAGAGTTAAATCGGTACAAATAAAGAATAATAATTCTTCAACTGTAGCTAAAATATTAGCGATATCACAAACGAATAGAGGCGTATCAACTTCACTAGGAGTCATCTATAAATAAATAAATAAATAAATGATTTAAGATTTAATTATTTGATTTTGTAACACATTGTTACACACAACACACAACACACTACACTATAAACATAATACATATCCACATGTACACCATTTCTTCAAAACAAAAACTTTGTAACATGTAAAAGTTATGAGCGTATTATTATCAAATAGTTTTCATTTAAAATCTTACTTTAGAATAACGAGAAACTAGAATAGCTAGAGAATCACTGATTATAATTCCTAAAATTTTTTGAGCTAGTTGAGGGGGCATAATCTTCCACATGTCTCGTTGCATACTTTTTAGAAAATAAGACCACATTTGTATATTTGGACTTCCTCGTTCTCCTTCATAATAAGAGTGGTGAGATTGACTACTCTGGGAATCTTCATCATGGAGAATAAAGGTTAAAAGTAGATTTGCTTGAACTTGAAGCATTTGTTCACTAATAACTTCGACGAGATCACAGAATTGTTTATATTCCGGTTTTAGTTTGTTCCTATTGTTCAAGTAAAACAGAAAAATTTACAAAAGTTAAAAAAAATGCTTCTTTACTTTTAATAAAAGTCTTTTATAAGACATGCTAAAATACAAAATTGTTTATAATAATATAATGAACGCATTATGTACACATACTTGGAGTCGGCATCAAAAACTTCTTGGAAAATCCAAATATAATTCCGTATCGCTACAATATTACTGATTATTGGATAAAGATTTTCTAAACGACCAGATTGTGTACATTCCAAAGTACAGTCAATAATGTGAGTTCTTATTTTCGGTCCACAATGACAAATAGCATTAACAAACTGCTTTGAAGTTAACCTTGTTATACAGAAAGAATGAAATAGGCAATGAAATAATAATAATACACCATGAATATTCAAATTTAAGAATATTCTTTTCCAGTGTAATATATACTGTTTATTCTGTAGGCATATTATGTATTATTCTACAAATAGACTAGAATGGAATTATGATATTTTTTTATGAAATACAAGAATTATACGTATGCATTACTGAATGTTTGTTTTAAAATACGTACTCGTCACCTCGGAACGGAATTTTACCCCACAGAGGATTTTTAACTGTAGGTTTTTCGTTGACTCCAAAACCAAACTTTTTTGGCACCTATACAATAAAAAAAAATTGAATAAAAATATACAGTACTATACATGCATAGTTTATTACTTTAAAGGACAATAATGTACTCAAATATTATATTTACCATAGCTCGAACATCACGAGTAAAAGCATGAATATATATATCCCATGCTGTAGTTATGTCACAAAAATCATGGGAAATCATTAATGGATAATCCAAGGTACCCCCCACCAAATGATGACAAACTGAATCCATTTCCAATTCATCTGATTTTAAACGATCCCATTCTTGTCCAAGATCTGTAAAGACAAGGACATTTTTATTTATATGATAGTTTAATCAATTAGTAATAATTTTACGCAATGTAATAATATGGTAATGTAATATGTCATAAGTGAAAGAAACTACAAAAACTGGGTAAAATATAAATATAAATCAATAGATGTGATAACTTACTCTTTTCAACAAAATCCACTAAATTTTTCTCGCCCAGAAAAAGATCAGTAATTTTGGCTCCAAACATTTTTACTATACTTGTATATATTTATATATATATGAGGAAGAAGACGTAGAAGAAGAGGAAAAATGAGGAGGCAGTTATGTTGTTTTTGTTTTACTAATAATTACATTAAATGGAAATAATGATGAATTCTGTATAGGTTTCTATTCTATCGTTGCACGCCTAATCTAGTTTGTAAACATTTTAGTTTTATTTATTATTTATTACAGCTATATTATATATAAAGTTTATGGCATTTTAAGCTGTTTTTTTAATGTTCTTCTCATTCATAATCCATTCCACGACTAAGAATAATAATTATAATATTTTAAATGGTTGATAATAAATATAAAAACACATTTTGTATAATATATTATATATTATAGTCTTCTCTCTACTTTAGTTTTTGTAGTTCTACTCCTTTGTTAACGTTTCTACTTGTGTTCATCATTTTTACAGGCCTTTTTTAGAGGAGAACAATGACTTTCAAAATCAAGACTATTCACATCTTGAATAATTTTAGGAATCTCTTCATTTAAAAGTTCATACATGGAAACACCGGTATGTTTATAAATCCACGTGTTATTAATATAATCATAACGTTTGGGACCACTTGTAGGGGAAGATAACCAAATTTGTTTATTTGGTGTCTGTTTATTTATCACATAAATTCCATACTTTCCTAATTTCACAGTTAAAACTCCAGTCTAAAAAATTCAAATAAAAAATGCAATATATTAATAATTATTGAATAAAAAAATAAGATTATTATTCACAGTTCACAGTTTATGATTAATTTGAACAATATAACAACTATTGATGATGTATATTATGATATATATATTAATATACTTACACTGTAAGAGCTATCGGTGTCTTCCAAAGATGACTGTTCCAATATTTCATCAAAATAACAGCTGAGGGATTCCAATGTTTCTTCTGCAAGATGTTCGTAGTCGAGAGAGCTGCGGAAATAGCAAGAAAAAAAAGTAAATAAAATGTTGTTTTCTATTTGATGAATTTACTTCATGTCTATGTACTGAATACGCGGACGTTCCCCTCGAAAAATACGTGATTATTATACACACATAAAACCGACTAGCACGAATATTATTAGCATATACTTTCTGTACACAAATGTACAATAATATATTACAATATTTTATAGTTTATAGCATCTTATATGCTTATAATACTCTATAATAAAAGTTTCTACCTAAACTTTATACATGTATTTTTATATTATATTTATGGTAACACAAACACACACACACACATATATATATATATGCATGTGGTGATAATAAGTGAGTTGAAAAATATACAGGGTAAAAAATGTGTGGTTTCCTTTTCTGAATGATAATGATGGTGATGAAAAAATGCTCAATTTACCTGAGAGGTTCAGATTTTCCAACTTTGCTATTATTGTTGACGCGGATGGATGTTTGAAATGCACTAGTTTGATCAATATGTAAACATCGATTCGTCGTATAATACAATATTTTCTCTTGATTAAAATATTGATTAGCACAAGGGAATGTGCCAGTTCCGGTCGTCTGATTCAGTCTAAAATACGAGGACAGGTACGAGGACACCAAATAATTTGCGATATTATTATTATTACTACTAGTCTTCTTGTGTCTATTATCCAGCGAGTCTGAAAGTCGAAAATACTGCAGTGCATGCAGACTTCTCACAAATTGATGCTGTTCCTGATTTGTTGTAACTACATTATTACGAACTTTACTACAACTCGATCTTGATAATAATACACTGTTCCAACTAAATTTCCACATTTCCAAATAAAAAAAGCAAAAAAAAAATATATAATGCAAAAATCACGAGAAATCTTTTTTATATAGATTCTAGATTATAATTTATAGAAAAAAATAGTAGGAAATCAAGACTTTTATCACAAAAAAGTAAGTTCACTGCAATATATTAACAGTATATTATTGTATCAATGTAGTTGACATTGCGTAAATCAACTAATTGTAATTTCGCCGTATATATAAAATATAAAACTATATCTCAATTATTTTAAAAATTCTCTGTTCAAATCGTGGTTCAAAAAATTGTAAATCCTTGATATCTACATAGGCCTCATGTTTACTCATGAAAGCTAAAAAGACGAAAAATCACACACAGACTTAAATATTATTGTACATTGTGGCAAAGAAAATGAATAGTTAAAAAAACCATACGACATTTTTTTTTATAAATATAATGTCAGAATACGGGTATGTTCTAGGTATGTTCACACTTCACACCGAGAACAAACATCGGTTTACTTCTCATCATTTGACATAATGTTTACTATTGATTTATCAGTTTTAGGCACAGAAAGCTAAAACGTTTACCATTTCCCTATATATGTATATACTTTCAAACTCCTATAATTTCTTATTATGTTCGTCACATCATTTATGTATATAGACTATAGACTCAGGATTTTCAGATTTTTTTATGCAAAAAGTGAAATGACGGCAATATTTTTGTTTTGGTTACATTTGTACATTTGTACTCCACATCATCACATGAATACAGTTTGCAATCGTTACACCATTTATCATGTAGGTAAGTATCTGTATATTTGAAAATCCGCAATTGCCTAACATAATTCTACTGAAGCATGTACTAAAAAAAACAATACTAGTATTTTTAGTATTGTTTGTAATTTGTAATTTGTAACTGATGAACTAGTTAGATATTTGTTGTTTTAGGAGCTAAAATAACTGTACTCCCTTTTCCCTTTTTTATAGTATGGCTCAAGAGTTGTATCTTCAATCTTCACCCTTGCGGTTCAAGTTTTATTAAGTAAAACTATTATCTTGTCACATCTGATTCAGATGGAAAAACATTTTAAGGATTTTTAGGTAAAGGTAATGTAATGCAAACAACGACTAATTGAATATCCGGACTTGAATTAAACATGATAAAACATAAAACGGTATTAGTGTCTACTGTTTATACCTTCTTTCAATGACTTTTTCACACTATATATTATGAGCTCCATGGTCAAGTAGAGAAAGACAGAGACTTTTCAAGATCCATTAACCTTATAGTTTTATAGTTTTCTCTTCACCTGTTCTTTCATCTCTTTTTGACCTTTCATCATAGTGAGGGAATTAACATTCACTAAAAACGCTATTCATCTCTTATGCATTGTGCAATGTGTAGCGTACATTTTACGTGTGTTTAAAAAATATTCCTATTTTGATGAAAATTTTCCTTCTTTTTTCAGAACTAAGGAATTTATGGTGGATAGGTATATATATACTATGTATACAGGCCATACTGTGGTTAATATTTCTAGTCACTTATTATAGTTATATATACATCATTACTTGAAGAATAAACTATTATACCCAATTATGATATTGTATGTACTTCTCCTCATGTTTTTCACTCTGACTTTGTTTGAAAGAGAGAAGTATTTCGCTAGTGATGCTTTTTATACCAGGAATTTGCATTTTATAGGCACAGTCAGTCAATCATTGTGATAAACGTACAATGTAAAATGTACAGGTTTCCTCACTTGTATATAAACATTTTCAGAACCAAATATCATCGTAAAATGATCAAAGTTTTCAAAGAATTTTGTTCTGTATACACGGGTAAAACTAAACCCAGTTGAGCCGTTCTTGTTTTAAACACAAAGTGAAAAACTTTCTGAAAACTGAAGATTTTCATGGTACAATTTTCTTTCCAAATTCCAGAGACTTTGAAACCAAAAATACGCAAAAAGTCTCAGAAAGTGTTTAAATAAGAGTGAGAAAACCTGTACACACACATACTTCAAATGCATAATTAAGTGAAGACAGACAGAAAGAAGGGGGATTTTTAGGTCAAGATTTTGTGAAGTTTCAACTTAGCCTTAATAAAGCATTTAATATATTTGCATAATTGCAAGCTGTCAAAAATTGTGTCTACATGTTACATATAAGTATTTTAGGCGTTAAAATCAGACTGTCTTTAAGTATGTCTGTATAAACTATGAACATATTTATTTTAGGCTTAACAGTTTATTTGTGCACATCAAATATCAAGGTAGGTTTTAGCATAAGTACACAAAGCTGCATAGTGTAAACAGTAAACACGTTGAGATGATCATATTTTGTGTGAGATATTTTTATGTACATCGTACATTACATGCATGTGTACTGTAAATACCTATAGGCTATGTGTGACATGCGTGCATTTTATACATAATACATACCGTATATGACCATTTATTTATCCAGCTTCAAATAGTAGTCCATGTGTAATGCTTTCTTATGGGAAAATTCA
>JAQGBH010007333.1:0-11157 GCA_034698265.1 Sminthurinus aureus
AAAATTTCTGTTCACTATAGCGAAAAGTTCACTATAGGTGAGTTCATTAAAACCGTAGTCTTTAACGTTATAGTATATGGGGGTTTTGCCGGGACCAGACAAAATGGTTCACTAAAACGAGTGGTTCACTATAAGCGGGTTCACTATATCGGGTTTTCAGTGTATTACATATTACACAATACACAATATACTCAACAAATAGAAGAAATATCGTTAATCAAGAACATTAATCACGCCATATTTCCTACTTTTAATTATTTTTTCCATCACAAAATCAATACAAGTGTTTGCTGTGTTTTGGTTTGCTTAAGATGCAAGTGGAATGCACACGTGGACAGTTGACTGGATTTTTGTGTGAGAAAATACCAAGGCAAAAAGTCCTGGCTCCTGAAACTCATAATCATGAAAAAGAGCATGGTGAGAAAGGGCATTTTCAATTACCACAAAACCGTGGGATATCCTAAAATTGAATAAGTTTTCAAACTAATTATATAAGCGTGAAACATCATACATGTTCAATATTCTACATTCTACATGATTTATGTATAAATACCATGTGTGATCGGCGGTAGTGTTCTTGTGAGCTGTGAATTATTACTTGTGAAAGTTTCAAAACTCAAAAGTCAAAACCTTTAATCTTTAACATTTAATACAAGTTTCAAGTTGATTTATTTGCCTCAACTCAACTTTAAACTATGAACCATCTTTAATTTTTTTCCTCGTGCAAGGGTGAAGAATGGAGAATCAATAATCAATACCTTTCAAATTTTCTACACATGCACTTAGGTTTTAAGCAGATTTTCTTCTAATCCACAAGAACAAGTTTTTCTACCTTCTATATTTAAACGACATATAGTGCTTACTGCCTGCGATAAACGGTAACAACAACGACGACGATACACCAATTGCTTGACGCTCAAGATTTAAAATTCAAAACAGCTTCTTCAAATGTCTAGACACTAGAGACTAGAGACTAGAGACTAGAGACTAGAGACTAGAGACTAGAGCCATTTGAAGGAAACCAAGTAAAAAAAGAACAAGTCTTGATCAAGTGACAATCCAATCAGCAATCCAACTTGGCTCAAATTTGATTAAATACATTGCAAATTGTAATGGTGTAACCCAGACTACAACACTGAAGTGCAGAAAACAGAGTACAGTGTAGGTAGTTTTGAAAAATAAATAAAAGTAAAATCCTTGTGACTTGTTTCCTTTAAGTTGAAGAGGCACATGAAGAACAAAAGGTAGAAAACGAGAGGAGAGAGCAGACTCTAAAATACCTGAAGATGTTGTACGTTGTATTACAAGTTGATGAGGAGTATTTGTATTTGTAAGTCATGTAAAGCATGAATCGTGGACTGTGAACTGTGGGTCGTGATTGGCCTACCTAGTACTATAGTATCGTACTCATGCAGTGTGTAGTGTCTAGTGTCTAGTGTGTAGTGTATAGGCCAACCTACATAACAGTTGAGTCAGTCAGTATTCAGCATGCAAGATTGAGATGTGAGATTAAAAGTGTGGGAAGTGTAAAGGAAAATAAAATATCTCAACCACATTTTCACGGCTACTTGACGACTCGTGGAATCAAATGAAAAAAAAAACAGCGAGAAGAAAGCAAAAGCAAGAGAACTGGAAAGGAGAAAACAGATAATAGAAAGTAGAAAGTGGGAAGTCAGAGCTTCAGAATTTCCCTCATCGTTTTCTGTTCCTTTTGTCCTCGGCTAAATTTTTACAACTACTGATATTTGTGGAGGGACGGGATTCTTCCTCCTCGTCTGCAGCTTTTCAGTGAAGTACGTACAATGTACGGTGTACGGGTTTATGTGATCTCCTATTTTTCCCCTTCCCTTGCACCATCTTTGTTGTAGCCTCTTTGTAGATTCCACATTCTAGATTCCAGATTCTAGTTCCCAGTCATTTTAATTTTCAGCTATCACATAAATAATACACAACAGTCCTAATTTCTACGTACTTGAACCTATCACTTGTACTATCTGTTCAAGTTGCAATTAATGCCAATGGATATAAAACAACATTTAATTCAAACATCACTATAAAATAAACACAGACACACACACGGGTAGCCTGCCCTCCTCTATTCAATACACATATACCAGACATCATACACGAGGAAACCATGTAAAGGAGAATAAGAATAAGCATACAAATACCAATACAAATGAAAAGGACCAACACCAGCACCAGCACCAGAACAACGAGATGAAGGAAACGGACATGGAAGAACAATACTACCTTGTTGTTTATTTATATGAAATTTCCTGTTGTAACTGATCTGCTTGCAACTTTCAAGTCGATGTCAGAGTCATAGTCAGAGACAACGTCAGTGTTAAAATCAACGTCGTGTGGTTTTTCCCCCGTTTGGTTGTATCATTCCAAATCAGTATCAGTTTACGTGAATCCGTGAATAACGGAGAAGAACCAGCAACAAAAGAAGATAAGAAAGACGAGCAAGACAAAGACAAAGTCACAGCCAAAGTCAAAGCCAACGACAAAGAGAGAGGGTTGCATGTGTGTGTACATGTGGCTTGGTCCTTTCTTCTGCCTACTTCCATACACGGTTGCTATTCACTGTTCACTGTTCAGTGTTTAATGTTCAGTGTTCATGTGCGATTGAGAGAAGGGAAAGGAAAGCAGCCCGAGCTCCGACTCCAGCACTAATACCAACACCAACACCAGTACCAGGACCAATGTGAGTTTGAGTACAAGACGCAAATAGTAGATAGCAGATAGTAGATAGGAGGTAGCGGATAGTCTACAGCAAAGCCAAGTCAAAAAAGGAAACCGAGTTAGTTGTTAGTTGCTCCCCGACTCTAGACTCTAGACTCCAAACTCTAAACTCCACCGTCAGTGTTTGCTACATTCTCTTTTCCGCTCTCTCTGTATAAGTGTGTGTTTCCTTCTACTTCCTTCCATCGTTGTATCCGAGTGCTGAACCTCCGTCTCTCTACTTTGTACACCGTACACTGAACACTGAACACGAGTTGAGCAAGTGCATCTCAGATCTCGGACTGGTTTGGCAGTTTGTGGACAACATTGAAACTATTGAGACTCAAAACTCATACCGCTTATACGACTACTTTTCTTGCTCCTGAGTCTATTTCACGTCACTTGAAGTTTTCCCCATGTTGCTTTCTCCTCTTTCAACTCTCCTCTTTCTAAAATTCTCTTCTCAACTCCTTTCCATCAAATCCCATCTCACTTCCATCTTCCATCCTTACCTTTCACTCACCATTCTCTCCGTCTCCATCTCCATCTTGTAAATACTTGAAAACTTGAATACTTGAATACTTGAATGAGGATACCGCTGTCAGTCATTTACCAAACCAGAACCAACTACCAGCTTGAACAGAACTAGGCAACCACAGAGTTCACACTGTCAAGTCAAACCCAGCCAACTCAAGTCAAAACAAGTCAAAGAAAGACGTACCACATCTAGCTTGACGACTGACGACATAACATTTCATAACATTTCATAACAAGAATAATTCCTCTATTTTGCTCCTCTTCCTTCCTTCCTTTCTTTTGTTGTGCTATTGCCCAATGCCACTGAATTTCCTTGGTCCCATGTACACACTACATACTACACATTTTATGGTACGCGTAGGAGTCAACCAAATTATAAGAGGAGAACTTAATACACAAAAACCTCTACTTTCCCCTCCTTTCCTTTGTCTTCCTACATCTTCCATTTGACAGTTTCACGGATCGTCTGTCAAAACATCTTGGGGGGTGTTTGTCGTGTCTTCTCTTTGATTCTCTGGCACAAGAAACTACACTACACTACACCGTTTCTGATTTTTTTCGCTGTAGCAGACAGGCAGACAGACGCGGAATTAACATTGGATTTTTTAGTGTCTACTGTATACTGTATAGTGTATATTTGTATAGTGTATATTGCTGCTTGTGCTCTCAAACCAGAATTATATGGTACATAATTCACAGTATGGAAGAACAGAGAGACGTTGGATGCTCCGAAGCTTCCTTATTTGTTATGGTTTAAAGATAGAGTGAGCTCTTCTCTCTCTCTTTCCCTGTGACTTGTTACCTTTGATATTTTGTGAATGAAAGTCTACAGTCTAAAGTTTGGATACGCGCTTTAAGAAGCACATAAATCACAGGCATTTATACCTCAATTCCAACATTCGTGCAACGTCAGCAATCGGCAACCTCAAAACTCAAAAGCACACTCAACTGATACAGAAAAATAAATCAATAGATCAAAATCAAATGAATCATCACAACTCACAACAATAATCATATAATTCGATTAACAAAGTTTGTGGTTTGTGGTTTTTGCTTTGTGGTTTGTGGTTCAAATGTACTATGAACTGACCTAACAAAACCTGGAGTGAATGCTTTAAAAAGTTTGGTTTTGTCTTATAATTATCTATATTCTATATTGTGAGACATTTTGGAAATTTACTGTATTGTCTGTGGTTAGTGATCATTGATCATGCCCTTGAACAAAACATGGAAAATGGACAAAATAAAAATAAAAAACGAAGAGTCCAGTAATTTTTGAACTTTTAATTACATTCAATCCAGAAACTTTATAACTGTAGAAAACTTCAATTCTCCGTACGCAAAATCAGTATCACAGTGTTTCAACATCAAAACAACGAACAAATGGATGAAAATTTCAAGTTGATGAAACATCAAACAGTTGGCGTGAAAAAACTTGAAATTATTTTTTCACTACCTTGTTGAATTTCAGCAGTTGAAAGTTGAAAGTTTAGTCCAAAAATTTTTGAATTCTTGAATCAAATTTCCTCAATCCAGTCGGACAGTCATTTAATCATTTAATGCGGGAGTTGCTGAAAAATAAAATCTCTTTGATATTTTTTGAAATATAAACAAGCAATACGTGTAATATAAATGAATATAATAAATGGAAAGTAGAAAGTAAGCCAAAAACGTATTTATCAAGCTCAGTCATCCTTATAAAATAAACACTTTACAATTTCTATGAGTACCCAAAAGAGCTATGAGCTGTGCTGTGTAAAGCATCCAGTATAATATAATTCATATCAAATAGAATAACAAGATATTTGAGTGTATCTAGTATATTGAGTAAGGTGAAAAATACAATAAAAATACTTTTTCAAAATAATCAATATACTGTTTTGGGAAGAAACAGAAAGGAGAAAAAGAAACTTCGGTCTACAGGTATAACTTGGTTAACCTAGGTACAAACTACAAACAGGATAGAAATTTGTAATTCTACTTGTATTGCATGTGAGATGTGAGGAAGAAAGCAGTTTGCAGCTTTTATGAAAAATAAATTTCATAAGACTCCTCCTGCAATCAAAAAATGAATCCAATCCTCTTCAAAAATGTTAAAAGGACCATTTTGAAAGAAATCAAAGTACTAAGCTTTGAAATTTAGTGGAAAATCCTTATACTGTATTTTTCATTCTTACGATCCTCTTTGAGTTAGTTTTTGAAACAGTATCGAATATCGAGTATAGGCCATTGTTGGTCTTAAAGTTGGGGTTTCAGAAATTACAAACTTTTTTTACTTGAGTAATTTTACCTCTTTGCTTGCTTCCAGTTTCTTCAGTCCAGTTTCAAAAGTTAAGAAGAAAGCACTTATGTATGAGCCCGTGGACTGTTTATAAGAATCTTTCCATATACATGTATATTGATATAGCTAGAAAAATTATATGACTTTGACTATCTACATGAATTGAGATTGGAGTTGGGGTTATCCTTTGCAGCTTTCTTCCATGCTTTCTCTTATCTCTAATCCTTTCTTTTTCTTCCTGGGTTCACTGTACACTGTACACTGTACACTGTACACTGTACACTGTACACTGCACACTGCACGTTTACAATGTACAATATACATTGTACCTTGTACCTTGTACAGCTTTAAAGTTGATAATATTATAGGACAAGCTATAAAGGATAAACTGAACCAAGAACCAAGTCATGTGCACCAATTTAACTGACTGATAAATTCATTTACAAATTTACAAGGCATCGCTGGAACCATTCTAAAAATTATGTACAAGTTGTTGTATTGAAAATTGAAATAGAGTAGAGAGCAGAAGGATAAAAGTGGAACAGTTTCATCCGCTTTTCACCAGCCACCAGCCACCAAGTCCAACAGTATCTCCATTATGCATGTAGTCCTCTTCCCGTATAAAATTGCTATACTCTTCATGAAAAAGTGGAAGTGAAGGAAAGATAGAAAAGAACATACAGAAGTAAATGGAGCAAAAGGGTGTCTTGTGTCCACGTATTGTATCGTAGATTTTGATATCCTTCTTTGAACAAACAGAAGATTGCATGAAGAGTAAAGACAAAGTGTACATTTTATATTGTACACGGTGTAAACTATATAAATGAAATATTTAAACTAACTGCTCCACATACAATAGACAATATATAGTATAAAACCTAAAACTGCCCAACCAGCTCTTTTCAATATAAAACTCTATCAATCCATATGTGTACATGATATGTAATGCATGACAAAAAAGAATAGAGGTGCATTTCCTTTTTCTTGACTTGCCAAAAATACATTTACAAAACACCAGACTCAAGTGCCAATCCATTTCCGCACTAGACACAAGATTTAAAAAGTGACGTAAAGATAAAAAAGTGAATGTGAGTGTTAAAAGCAACGATAACTCCAACGACAACTGCAACTGTAATTTCAACTCGAAAAGGACGAGTAATTTAGACTAAGGGTAAACGGGAACAAATCAGAAGCAGAAGCAGAAAACAGAAAACAGAACACAGAAAACACAAGTAGACGTGAAATCTGTGATAGAAAAGGAAGAGCCAGAGAAAATCAAAAAGGGCCTTGGGTAAAGGCTGAAAAAGTCTCATCTCACGGCCTTTTCAAACTGAACCAGGAAATTGTATTATCATGGAAGTAAGTCGTCTCCTCTCTTTTTTTTCATTCTTTTATTCGTAGTAACAACCTTTATTTGGTCAGGTTGCCATGGCTCTTGGTTTTATTCATTCAGTCATTCATTCATTCGTTCATTCATTCAGCACCCTTTTCCCGTGTTTCACATCTTAAATCTCACATTGCATTGCAACCTAGTACAGAGTACAGCAGACACAGCACTCCAGTGGTATTACGTATAGTATCATTACTTTTTTCAAGGAATTGAAATTGTTATGTCCTTGAGGCGCAGACTGAGACAGTCATCGTCAGTGTTACTCTTAAGGAATTTTTTCATTTGTCATTTCACTTTCCGAATCTACCATCCCAAATCCTATATGTGTACACATATAAACTCAAACCCAACGAAACCAAACCAAACCAAGGAAAAAAGAACTTGGAAAAAGGAAAAGGAAAGTAAAAAATAAAGAGTTTGCAATGTGTAACCACTAACCACCAACCTGAATGAAAGATAGCAGAGACAGACTCTAGACTCTAGATTCTAGACTGGAGACTGGAGAGTGAAAACTGAAAACTGGTTTGGCTGAAAAGAGACAACTTGCATTTTTGGAATTGCAAAAGTGTGATTCCACATTCAACTCAAAGTGTTCAATGCTCAATGCTCAATCCAGCCATCACGGTGCAAAAAATATAGAGCACTTTTCAATATTCATATACGTATTCATACTAGTATTATTATATTGTATACATCCGCATGTATTTGAAACCTGCATCGATATCCGTGTACTGTGCATTTCCTTTTTTCCATCGGTATTGAAAAAAGGGAAATGGGAAATTACTCTTCGTCAGTTATTTAAACAATTTTCTAGTCTCTGGTCTCTAGTCTCTAGTCTAGTCTGTGGTATCTAGTAGCTAGTATCTAGTGGAAATATCTTTTTTCCTACCCTTTCCAAAAAACCGAAAATCCAAAATCCAATAGCTGTAGTGAATACAATGAAAGATAAAGTGTGGGGAAATCCGATCTGTAGTCGTTCATTTGTATTTGTATTCAACTTTTTTGGGGCACGCCGTCATCACCATCATCCACATCCACATCCACATCCACATTTACATTCAAAGCTGGAGAAATCGTGCCAAATTTACGTGTAAAATGGAGAGAGAAAGAACAAGTTTTTTTTTTAAATTGGCTCATCTCTACAAGAAAAAGTTGAGTGGCTTATTCTATCCTAAAATCCTCAGTTTTTGCTTATTTTTTTCCTTTCACCAGCACAAATTCAAATTCACTGTTCACTCGAGTAGTGCAGGCGTAGAGAAAAAATTAGCAGAGGAGAAAAGGAAGAGCTTCGGATTTCAAATGGAAATATGAGCTATTTAAGTGTCCTGTGTTATGCAAATATGCATGATGTATGATGTGCCGGCTGCTGGCGTAAAGAGTAAAGAAACACAAAAAAATTTGGAAATCCATAGCTGCATTCCTTTTTCTACTCACTTAGACATAATAATATAAAATATTCTACGTTTTACACTCTACACTCGTCTAATCTCCGCTCCCTTCATAATGTAATGAGACATTATAAAAGGAGATGGATTTCTAAATGGCTTTTTACAACTACTTTCAATATAACAGCTTCGTTGCTAGTCGCTCCAGTACTGGTCCAAAAAAAATTATCCGGAGACAAACAAAAAAAAACGTAGATCCGTGTTAAAGCCATCTCATCTATCCATCGAAAAAATTAATGATAAATATTTCAAGATGGAGAACATGTTATCAGTTCCTTTTATGCTCCAATCTCCAAGCTTCAAGATCCAAGCTCCAAGATCCAAAATGTGTTTGCCCATCACATATTTTTTATATAATAAAGGCGATGGTTGATGGTTATTATGATTAATTTTTATAAGAGGATAGAGTAGAAATATCCATATTTTTGAGGATCCAACATCCAGCACTCGACGTAATGACACCAGGTGCAGCGGGTCGAAAATTAAAGGCTGCTCTATGTTGAGTATTCAGTAGAAGCATGCATGGAAATTAGGGAGATGACTTGAAATAGAACAGGAATGTAAATGGTGCTAGTTAGTTGACTTGCACACATAAATATTTATAGATAAACGAATGGCAAGTGGCACTGAACCCAAGAAATAATATAAGAGAAAAGGATGCTTTGACATCAGAGCTACACACTACAAACTACAAACGACAAACAACCGAAATTTGAGTACGGCACAAATATAACAAGAGAGAGAGAGCTAATTCCTCTAGGCTCTAGGCTCTACGATATTTGGAAAATCCTTCGCCTCTTTTCCCATTTTCTTTCTCCATCATTAAATAAAGTGTACTCCAGAACTCCAGAATTGCTACATGGATGTGTGGGATGTGGCATGTAAATATGGGCCAAGGCACAGGAACAAGATGTGAAAGTACAAGGCCGTACATTCCACATATTCCAGTATTTCCAGTATCCATTAGCCTTTTTGCAAGATCCTCTGTTTGAACAACTTGTTTGTACTTTGGCCTTTTGAGCAGCTAATCATGTCATTTGTATGTCGAACCGTTACCGATGCCGCGTCAATGCGGTACCGCGAACAGTTATGGGGTAGTACCATCAATTTCCGTTGAATTTAACTGTAGCCGCTTTTCTGAAAAACAGCACGTTTAATTAGTTCCAACGTTCTTGTTCAAATCTTTATAACTGGTTTGCCATTCATTTTGGAAAAATGCATTGACATTGCCTTTGCAGGTTAGTTGTTTTAAAATCAGCCTCTTTATCTCCATTTTTATTACAAGGTTCTAGATTCCAGATTCCAGATTCTAGATCCTTGATGAATGATGAATGATGAAGGAACCAGCCTGAAGGAATGGCAGATTGGCTCAAACTAAATTCGAAAGTCTGGAGTGAATCAGCGTTCCAAGATTTTTTCCCCTCTGGACAATTGACCGTTATATTCTAGATTCTAGTTGCTGTACGCACAATAACGCTCCCTTTTTGAGGAGAACAAGTTGAGTATTGGAAATATTGAAATTCCGGGTCCATCCGTGCATAGAATGCACTTCACGTCACTTACTAAACTAGTAGCGCCATCTAGTGGAACTTTTTTTAACTAATCAGTGGCGCCATCTAGTACACAATGTCATATTTGTGAGCAGTCTGACAAAGTACATTCCAATTCCTCAGTCATCTTGGTCGGACGTGCTACCTTTTTCCTTAGTCAGCTTGGCATACGCAGGCTTAAACATTTATGCTTCCATGGCGATATAAAATAGTCGCAAAGTGAGGATTGCTTTCCTTGTTTGTGTTTGGATTACTCTCCATCTCCATTCTCATCTTTCCGTGGTTTTACTTGCTTTCGGTGTGTTAACAGTTTACCAGTTACCAGTTTACCGCTTGTATCATATGATCAATTACTGAAGCAAAACTCATCGTCAGTGAGTGGAGCAGTAATGAGTGTAATTTAAGTTCGGAGATACTCCAAACTCCAAACAATCTGGAGGAAGAGAAGAAGAAAGTTCTAATGATTCCATTCTTTGGAAGAAAACGGTATCCTTGAGCCCAAGCCAAAACCCAAAACAAAGTCGCAGGCAAAGACAAAAATAAAGACAATGGCAACAAAAAGAGTAGTAAAAAAGAGAAAACCAAACATGGTGTAATTTTCGTGTCGACCACATTCATCAACATTCAAGAGTATACTGCGTAGAGTAAACCCAATGAACAATGAACAATACACACGTACACTCTAGAGTATAGCATCTAGAATTTTAAATCTTGTGTCTGGAATCTGGCCTATATTTTCTCAGAACTGTAAGTCATTCTACACTTTTTGTACATAAATTACCGCGGCACAAAGAGACGGGAGAAAAGGGAGAGGAGACGAAAAAGAAAAGCTGAACCTGAGTGATAATGTGGTCGTTGTACATTGTACAGCGACAAACGCCATCACAATCCAATAGCGGTTTTATTGTCTATTTATTTTTCAAAGCCAAAAGCAAAGCAAATACGCATTAAGCATGGAGCATGGGAACATAAATCTATTCTAAATTCCAGAGGGTTCACTACATTTAAAAAACAAACGACATCCCTCTACCCTTTCCTTTCCCTGTCTTTCATGTGCAATGTACAAGGATATACTGTGCCTCTTTTAGGGAGCGAGCGAAGCGAGCTCCCCTTATTCTATCATGTTGTCTGTCTGTCTGTCCGTCTGTCAGTCCTTTGCACGGTTCCAGCCGAACGGGTTGACCAAATCGCATGGGGTTTTTTTTATTGACATTGTCATTGTTGTCA
>JAQGBH010007334.1:0-11155 GCA_034698265.1 Sminthurinus aureus
GAAAATCAATCATTTTTATTTTTTCCATGTATACACACATTTTACCATTTTCTATTCAAATGTACTTATTACAATGTATCAAAAAGAATTGTAAATATGTATTACTGAAAACTTTGCATGTTTCTAAAGTTTTTCAAACTACCATGTTACTCCATTTCTTTGTTGTTGTTATGAATATGCCATCGTTGAAAAAAAAGGGTAATAGGAATATTTTTTGAAATGGTGATTTAGGTGTGATGTATGATATTTTAGTTGTTCATCTTAAACATTAAAACCTCTGAATTTTACCATATTATCGCATTTTGATACCTTATTACCACATGTATGTCTTTTTTTCCATCATGGAATATGTAATAGAATATTATAAATAGACAAATTGTTAACAACCATTATTATTTATTCTTGTGAATCATAGATGAGCTCAAGAGAGAACGAGAATTTTATCGGTTACGTGGGTTAAACTGTCCAAAAGATATGCCTGTAAACTTGTCCGAAATGGATGCTACTGTAAGTGAAGAAACAAAACATACCGAGTCTGACTACCACCGTCTGGATGAACAAGTATGCTATTTTTTTTTGTCAATTTCTTTTCATTTTTTGGTTCAGTTTTTCGGTAACATAAGCTAAGAGTTTACATATATTATATAATAAATACAACTTGAAATATAGCAACTTTTCGAACGTATTTTTGTATATGTTACCGAATGCCGAAAAACAAAAGCATATAATAATATATCCAATCAATTTAAGTTGAATCTTTTATGCATAACTCTAAATTCTAAATAACACGTTTACACAGAAAAATATTATATTCGTCGCTTATACCTTCCCAAAACAGAAATGTTCTGTACATTTAATATGAAACATTTTTCTTTTGGGAAGGTAAGCCACTATATTATTATTCAATATTCAATGGAACTTGAGATTTTGTCTCATCGACATTTTTTCCAATTTTTTCCTTCAATGCCAGAGACTATGCTTTCTATGCAATGTTTTCCATCGGTCGTCTTACTTGAAAGTAATTGAATAGTTTACTGAATTATGTTGAGGAAATAAAAAATTGAAAACACGATGAGTGTATGGCATAGTGTCTCTGACTTTTCTATAATTTATACTGTCAATCAACATGTTTGGTGCTCGATGGTGGTAAAAATACATCCGCTTGTACACTTTTCCCATCTGCTATCAATGTGCGAGTGTATGTAAAATGTAAAATGATACTTTTGTGGTGTATCGTAAATACACTTATACATTGACGCCACGTTTCATATTTAGTGCGCCTAGGCGTATGAGTAGTACGCCTTACGCATCAAATTATCGGAAACGAGATAAATATATAACATACGTTATCTATTATCTACTACTACATGTAATATGTATGTGTATAACAAGAATTAGCATTATATTAATATTTCTCAATGTTTACAGGTGAATGTTTGTCTGGAATGTAAAAATGGTTCAATGAAAGGCCTGAAAAGAAAATATATTCGATGCTCAGCTTTAGCAACCATTACACACCTTAAGAAATATATCGCAAAGAAAACGTTGAATACAGTGGATAAGTACAAAGATGTGAGTTTTTATTTTTTATTCCCACTTTGCATGCATTATAATAATAATAATAATAAAAAAGTACTGCAACTGTTCATAATACATAATTTACATGATAAACTTCCGCTCTTTATGGATTTTGGATTAAGGTTTATGTCGTCTGTTTGTTTTGTCTTTCGTTTTTTTCGCCCGTATTATATATAAGAAATATCCATGTTTTGTATAATATTCTGTGAATCCATGTACTATCTACACTCTATTCTCGTGAATTAATCATAGTTTATAAATTCTATAAAATTACACTTGTTCCTCCTGCGTTTTATTTGTTCTTTCTTCCCCCATTTATTTATTGTTGTAAACTTTCAATTGTTCATTATTTTTGGAATGGTGTCGTATATCGTGCATGATATTGTTCTTATTTTAGTTACTCTTGATACAACCAGTTCAAAAATTTTATGTGTCTTTAATATTATGCATTGAACTAAAACATCCCTAATATTTGGTACACATGTATATGTGTGTAGCATGTTTAGTCGTTTATTACTTCAATAGGTATATTACGTACATTTTTACTAGTGATGGTTAGGTCGTCATTATTATTTTATTTTATTTTTTCAGCAATTCATATCATTGGCTTCATATTGACTTTTTTTTACTATTCCTTTTCCTTCCGCTTGTAGGTATGGATTGATTATATATACATGCATATGTATTATGTATGTTACACTAATGTGCTAGGTACATGAAACATGAATCATTGTTCGTTGTGTAAACACTTAGCACATTCAGAAAAAACTTCATATACATAATTTGTGTACATGCATGAAAAGAAGTACGATGTACGGTGAACTGGAGGAACTTGCCATTTGTATTATCTATTATAGGATTGTAAGTAAGAGCACACAATATGCATAGTTCGAAATGGTAGGTATTCAGAAAAGCTAGAATACGCTGGAATAAATTTACACATTTGAAGCTGTAGTGTGGCCATTACCGTGAATGAGTACACGTAAATACGCATGGAACACTCAACTCACTTTATTTGTGAATTCAAAGTGCAGAGATAGGTTGAGGGGAATAATGAAGTAAGAGGAGTTTTGAAATGTCTATATATATATATATACGCAACAAATAAAATAAGATATTTGCACATGTTATGTAGGAGGGAATAATAATAATATGTATTTTAGTAAACAGTATGGAATATGAAATACTAATGTTATTGTTCTCTTATTGTAGATAGAAAACATACTTATACATGTCATTCACCGTTTTTGTCATGAACTATCTACACAATACATTACATGTTTTGTAGTCATTTCTCTTGAAATGAAATAATATGAAATATCTGTATTTAAGTACACACAATACACACACGCAGTTAAGCATGTGTATAATGTAGCATGTAAAATTTTGTATAGTGAGGATGTTCTGAAAGTTTACATTTTTTGTGGCATGTGGTCTACCCGTACCATACTGTAGCAGTAGCTAAATATATACACTTAGAAATTATGTAAGATTTAAAACTACATTTCAATTTTATTACAATATCTATAGCATAATATAGCATACCATCTTTTTATTCTTCTTCCATGATATCAGTTATATCATATAAATTATAACTTATATGTATGCTCATGTTAAGAGTTTATGAAAAGTTTTACCTGTCATATGAAAAATAATTCTGTGTGGAATAATGATTCAAATTTTCATAGAAAATCTTCTATGTTATCATTATTATTGTATTTGCAAATACCACTTATTTAATTTCAAGGGTAGGATTGTACATTATATGACTGTTTATTCTATTATAAAAGAATTTTTGTACATATAAATATATGTATATGAACTGCATTTATGATACTGCAGCTTATGTTTTGTGTAGCGCAGTGCCACGATTTAAAGTCATTTAAACGAAATTTTTCTTTATCAGAAGCATATCATATAATGATAGGTAGCAATATTACGTTTTATTGTTTGTTTTTGTTCCCACTTCTATCCACATCTACATATATTCTATATTATGCTCTGTCAATATTTGCTCAAGGTTAAGATGACTATAGGCGTGAGTAACATTCGATAACTTTTCACTGATAAAAAAAAATTTTATGTATAACTTACAACTTACAACCTACGTAGAAATCTTTCCCTTTAATTTCCTTCTGTTTTCCTCTTGTATGTATTATGCAATAGCTCATGCACATTATCAGTTATCAGTCTTTATTATCATCATATGTTGCAGTGACTCATATCTCATAACATAATTTAAAGCTTGTTGTATATTATGTATTCAGTATAACGATTAACGATGCTGATAAAAACATAAAAACATAACATGCACATATTACTATGAATTATGATTAAAAGAAGTAAAATTTTAACTTTTTTGAAAATATTTTCTAGATTGACATTCTATGTAATGATGAACTACTTGGGAAGGACCACACATTAAAATTTGTCTATGTGACGAGATGGAGGTTTAAGGATCCGCCACTTAAGCTGCAATATCAACCGAAAGTCGATATCTAAGTTAATTAATAATAAAATTTTTATTAAAGCTACAACGTTTATAATATATCTATGAATAGTATTAAGTTATGGAGAGAAAAAAATATTACGTTTTAGTTAAAAAGTGTCTGACTCAATTTTGAACGTATTTGAAGAGTTATTTACAAAAAGAAAATGAAAGATTTAAAACATTTTGTAAGATTTTAAAGGGAAATATTGCCAATATAAAGACCAATTCTATGTATCGGTCTGACTTTTTTATGTTAGTGCCTACAGACTACAGAAATACAGAATCCTAAACTTTAGTAGGGATGCGTAATTCTATTATAACTACACGATCGTTTTTATAATAAGATTATTTATTCTACATTAGTTTTTTTTTCTAAATATACGTAGTGAAATTTTTGTCTTTATCTTAGGTTTTTAAATCAGGTTATAGTATTTCTCTTCAAACCTACTGTTTACTAACTATAATATTTCCTTGTATTTGTATGTTTTTTGTCTTTCACATGGGGCACATTCTATATAGTATATCTTGAAAGTACTAAAAACATGTGTATAGAAATTATTTTTTTGATGGGTAAAAGTTTTTGGCGTTTGGTCATCAAATGACTTTAGGGTATTTCAAATTATTCAAGACAGGATTACCCTTACCGTATAAAATTTAACCCATTCACTGGATAAACGGACATGAAAAATATATACACATGTACAGAATACATAGAAGACACACTCGCATCGTGGGTGCTTTTTGTTTTTCCTATAATAATATATTAGGTAGTATAATATTTCATTCTTCATTTTTTTATACATAATCTACACGATAGAAGTAGATTGAAAAAGTCTGTATACATGAAAATGTGACTAAATAATATTTTTACTGCGGACTTTTCGTTTTTATTATTATTATTTGTTATATTGTTGTTGTTTTTTTTGGAACTGATCTTCAATGGAGCTATATATTAATTATAAAATATTATATATACAGTCTTCTCACGCTATGTATAATTAACATTTTACATATTATTATATTGTAGTCCAAGCATAAAATATAAAATACATATTATGATAATATATCGTATGCACAGTATTTTGATTGACAAAGGAAGCACGAAGTCCGTGTTGAAATACCTTAAATGCTGACACTAATCGTGAAAAAGTTTAGTGTATGAATTTGGCAATTATATTATTATTTATGTATATACGTGTATGAAAAAGAAAGTTTTGATACCGATAGGCGATACCATGGTTGATGTTCACGGTACTATATAATAATGGGAAACATATTGTACTACTATTTATAAAATTAAACCTATAAATATAAATATTATACTGATATATATTATTCTGTATATAATAATATCTAATAAATGTACATTGTATAATATATTTACGTGCACACATGTAGCTCATGATTCATCAGGAAATACGTGGTGTAAAAATTATAATATTGTGTAAAAATTATCAGAATTCATAAAATAAATGAAAAAATTATAGTCATGAATTTATACAAGAAAAAATTGAAAGAAATGGCAGCATGAGCATTGTCACTTTCTACAATGTAATATGTTGTACACACAATGAAAGGCAATTTTATCATGATACGGAAAAGAGTCTATTTATGATAAATCAAAAATATACTATATTATACTATAATATATATATATATTACGTATATGAAAAGATATATATAAATACCTACATATACGGAAAAGGAAAAAAAAGGATATAAATTGTGATGTATAAGTTTTTTATATTGTGCATTAAATCATAGATAAAGGTATAAATATAATAGCAAAACAAGAGAGGTTTAAAATAATAATAATAATAATAATTTATTACTGATTATTGAGTTATAGCTTATAGCCAAGCCAAGCCAAGAAACCGCGCTTTTCATCTGACTTGAGTAAAAGAATGAAGAATATAATTACATAAAATGGTATGATAATTGATAATATTATAGAATTTAAAACTTTTAGTAAATTGCAGACGGTAATAACACAATAACAATAATAATTATGCAATATGGTTTAAATAGCCAATTTTGTACGGCATAAGCATTTGCAAAATTATATGTCAGGTGAACTTTAAAAAACTACAACATTTTCTGGGTTTTCTTTTTTCCCTACCTTTTTTATTATACATGGCCGTATAATAATATATAAATATGTATTTCATTAAATGCTACAAGTTGCAGGATTTAATAACTACATAATATAAATAGTTTTGACGATCATGAATCATTAACATATGATTACAAAATAATAACACATTACATGTGTTATTATCTTGAACACGTTACGTGCCGCATATATATACAATATTATTATAAATAGTACATGCATCTATAAAGTATGAACATTTCCAGTCATTATAAAGTAGTAATATATTTACAGTAAATAGATTTAAAGTAATGGTTATCTTGTGTGTAGACTATGTTAGTATGTAATAATATATGATTATGTATTTGTTACTATAAATTACGAGGGCATGCAGTATTTTTTATAATTTATCGTAGCAGATCCATTTCGTTTTTTAGTAGCCGGTTTTAACATGTCCGTGAACGATTCATTGTAGAAAATCACAAAAACAGCGTTTTGCTTTCATGTTTCATGACCTAAGTATTGCATTCTTTTAAATTTCAATTTTGAATTCCTACTTTCAGATTCTTGTATATCAAACAGAATTTTAGTTGTAGAATTCAAAGAAAAAATAAAAATGAAAATTGCTGTCATTTGTTCTTTTGAGTACTATAAGAAAATCATAATATTATGTGACTGAAATGAATTCCCTTGTCCCTTTTCTGTATTTGTAATTTGTATTGAAAATGTTTGTGTCCGGAAATATGAGTCTTTGAATTTTCACTGAATGTGTCTGTATTCTAATCTATCAGTCATATATAATATATCATTCATTTAATCACGAAAAATTAATTTATAATTTATGACTGTTGTATGAGAGTACATATATCTGCAGTCAATAACTATAAACTGTCAATTATTTATCTCATACCTATAAAGTGATAAAAAAAACAATTGAAAAATTACTGTTTCCTAAAAATAAAGAGAAAAAAGTATTATATGAAATATGTTTACTTTGGAATCTGTGTGCACATTTCTTCCGCTTTCATTTTACATGACAAGAACAGAAAATTGATGCGTTTATTTCACAACGTAACAAAACAAAACTTGTAGAAAGAACATTAACTTGATATTATAGAATATATAGATTAAAAAGGATTAAATGATTGAAATGTAGCGTTTAAATCGTAGTTTTTCTTTATCTTCCATTTCTTTGATGATTAAAGGTACAGTGATGACACTCATTTCATTATTAGCTACTACCACCTGAAAAAGTAACAACATTATAGAGAGGGTGAAAGTCAGAAAAGAAAGTCTAAAGTGAAAGCTGTAATGCATGAAATGACGCATTATAATTTATAATGTATCACGTATAATAATATCATAATTCATACTTCATATCTAAAATCGATAGGTTCAAATGTTGACTTACAATGAATTCCTTATCTGCTACTGTGAAAATGTCAAAATCTGTCATGTTCTCCACTGGGATTATTTTTAGAGGAGACTATAATAGCAAAGGTAATAAAGATTCATTAATGATTTTAATGTTCATTTCTCATCATGTTAAAACCTTTTTGTATTTCAAAATTCAATTTAAACAGTTTCTAACCAGATCGCTAGCTAGTAAATCCCATGCCTCAATACGGTCTTCTTGTCCAATGTAGAGAAGACAATGTCTAATATTACTCCATAAAACTTTTACGGGTGTACCAATTCCACCACATTCTAAGGATAAAATGGCTCGTTTTCTTCTCAAGTCAAAAAGTCTACAGTATTCATCTTCACATGAACCAGCAATTAATCCAACCAATGGATTTCTATGAACAGTTCGAATATTCATGATGATATTGGAACCAATATAACATTTTTGATACATGGGACATTCTTCATGTAGAGTTCCAATCCCAATAAATCCGGCGTTCGTTCCAATTACAAAATTAGTAACATCTGTCTTCCAAACACTAAAACAATAAATTTCCATATACTGAGTGTTAAAACATTCGTCCAAGTTCACCACATTCCGTTGGGTCACTCGAAGTCTGGACCATGCAGACTGATTCAGAGATAAATTTTGTTGCTGCGCATCAATTTCAGGTAAAAAAAGACAACTCCAAGAAATCAAATATTTCTCTTTATCCACTGAAACGACCTAAAATTGAAGACATAATAAATACGCACATGTATACTATAGAGTATAGAGCCTTATAACATATGGTCCGATTTTAAAAGCTAGAAGCACTTACTAATGCTGAGGACTTTGATTCTGGAATAATTTCCAATCCCATAATGGGAAGTGTATGATTACTTCCATTGATACAACCTGTTTTTGTATAACATATGCATAAAAATATTATTGAACAAGTTCATTTTGACCCATTTTAATTAATGTTATAAAATATCTAATATTTTTTGCTCACTTGTATTTACACTTGGAGTTCTGATCAATTGATCTTGATATTGTGTGTGATATTGAGGAGATTCTTTGAGATGCCAAAAATTCAAACTTCCATCTTTATTTCCAGTAGCTACAAGATGCATTGTAAGGTACATTTTCAGGATTGTTACGTGCCCCCACACACGAAGAAAGTAGAGAGGCATACTTGGCTCTTTCAGTGACCAAATTGTTACCAAATTCTTCGATGTATTCTTTTTACTGTAAATTAGTAAATTGTAAATATGTAGATTTTTTTTTTGATTGTTGATACGATGTATATAGTATATATATACATTATACATTATACATAGCACAAAATGGATGTTTATTATTTTTTATTTTTCAACGGAAAATAATTATGAAAATATATAACATCTTACGAGGAATCCATATGTCCATTAGAACAGGCCAAAAACTCATCAAAAGTTGTTAGACAATGCATCTTTAATGTTTTCATTACTGGCAATCCTCTTTCTAATACCATCGCGTTTTGATTCGATTTATTGCCTCCCAAGACAGAAGGATCAGGTACTCGTGTTCTCTTTTTAAATTCCATAACTGAAAGCATTAATTTCCCAGCCTATGAATAATAAATGCACAAGATATTATGAGAATCATGAAATTAAACCAGAGATTACTTCATATTTAAAATTTAAATATATGCTAGTTTTGCTAATTAAAAGAAATACCTTAGACATAAATTTTCCTAATTCTGCTGAATTTTTTACTAATAATTTTTCAGTTTTATCTTCATCTTCTTCTTCCAGCGGATCCGACCCAGCACCAACAACATCTTGTCTCGAGGTACGTAAATCACTTGGGAGTCCCAATTGAGAAAATTTGGCTGGATATTGTGTCCATTTATTTTTAAGCTCTAGTGCATCCGTCTGGATTTCTTCATCTAGACCATCATCATTGGTTTGTGTCGTTGCCTACAGTGAATAAAGTTGTAAAAATATTCAACTAAATTAAAAATGATTTGTTGAATGAGTAGTTTTACATGACCAGTGTATTTGAAAATTAAATTTTGAGGCATGCACACATACAATGTATATTTTTTATATATTTACCTGGAAAAGCTTGGCAGCAAACATGACAGCCACATATTTTTCATATTCGTACGAGTCCATGTGAAATAGTTCAAAGGTAAGTGCATCAAATCTTATCATACTTTGAAGTTTCTTCTCCCTTGCGTGCTTGGATTCCTGTGCAAACGAGAATAAAAACGGCATTCAAATACTGTAGTTGACCCATAATTAACTATGGATACAGTGTACAGGGAGCAGACAGAGGAGAGGGCTAATTTAGTAAACTGAGTGTTTATTACATGTCATATGTATCCAACTTTTTTTCGACTTTCAACCTAAATTCTTCTGATTTGGTAAGGATCCGAAATCCGAAAATCTTAAACATCCAAACACTCAGAAGCTCCCGAATTTCATCCATAACAACATGAAGAACGATTGGCAAGTTCATTGTGGTCTACATTCCATTATTTTTCATGACATGTGAATTTTCAAAATGCTATATAAATACTGAGATTTACATGTTGATTTTATTACCTTTGCGAGTCTTTTCTGTCCCATATTGAGATCAAATTTTGGAGACTTTAGATCCATTTTAGATTTTAATGATTCTCTTTCACTTCCCACGATATGTGTATCTTTATTTTAGTGCCTATTAATTATTCTACAGTCTATCACAGATCAGAAGTTGTGCGTGTAGTGTGTACACTGTACACGGTTGATTTTCACTTATAAATTATAAAGGGAAAGGAAACTTTCACCTGGAATGAAAAACTATTGATGAAAATGATATATTATCTTGCCTCATAGTACCAAAAATGTTTAATGCTTGACTCACATGTGAATCAAATTAAATGTGAAATATGAAAACACAAGGTTTATTCATGTATAGATTTCAAATGACATTGTATGTACAATGTGCAATCTGTAGATGCTTATGCACTCAATCCATATCAGCTGGTATCCAAGGACTGTTGATTGTTTACCTGGAGACGAGTAGACCTCATGCCGAGTACACGTGCTTTTTATACTGAATTCATTCAGTTGTACTGATCATTGTGAATTACACAAGCGATGGAAATGATATGAGTGATGAATGAAGAACAATAAACAAATTCGGGTTTATGGAATTATGTATTAAAGTACACCTTACACATCTTTTCTTTTCAGTTCATGTTATAATATATTATATATTATATTGCACATTTTGATTGTTTCCATTTTTCATTATAATATAATATAGAAGAGCTTTTGCTCTTCAAAATTGTTGGAAATTTGAAATAGGAATGAATGTTTTATCGTTTTAAATTTTTTTTTTTATAAATTATGAACATCACAGACACTTTTTTGTTCTTAACTAAATTACTTGTAAGACTCTGTAAAACTCTATCCAGGAACAGGAACTAACCACAAAATTACTAAAGTATAAGACGTCGTAGTGCGAAATTCGGAAGGAGGGTAGAGAACAACTACATACATATAGTTGCCAGATTTTGAGACCCCAAAAAAAGTACACCCAAAATTTTTTTCTCAAAACTCCATTTTATCTAGTG
>JAQGBH010007335.1:0-11151 GCA_034698265.1 Sminthurinus aureus
ATGAATATTATTCACTCATTCATTCACTTTGAATTGAATACGAATGAATTCAAATATTCTATTCATGAGAAGCTATAATGAATAGTAGACATCGTCGTTTGGGAATTACATTTGAATTTATGGAGGATTTAACTCTTTGACAAATACTGAAATGAAAATATGGAATTTTTCTGGTCCTCTTTGATCGTGCATTCTGCTGGCTGGATACTGGACACAGAAATCTCATGTCAAATAAAAACGGATACCGGTTCCGATTTTTCCCGTGTGTTACAATTTACAATGCACTTGGTTCCGTTGATTCAGCTTTACAGTCATAAATGATGGCTTTGGTGGCCAGTGCAGTGGTCAAGTTGTGTTGTGTGTGTTGCGTGTTGATGTGGGATGGATGAATATCCAATATCCAATATCCAATACTCGATACTGTGTACACAATACGTTAACCGTAATGTTCTGTTATTGTTACACTTTATGGCTCTTGTTTTATGTGTGTTGTTGGTTGAAAGAATGCAACGCTGTTGTACTGTCCGCTGTCTCTCTTGTCTTGTCTTCCATTTTACAGATGTCATCAAATTTCCTCTCAACACTCATAAAGTCTTGTCGATTGACGATATCCCTGCATGTGATATCTGATGCATGTATATTGTATATGTATGAAAAAGGATCCACAATTACGAGCCATTGTCATCAAACCCAACCGGATTTATTTCATTTATTTCCCTGCAAAACAACTGCATACCATATTCTCTAATCTCTAATTTCTAGTCTCTAGTCTCTAGTCTCTAGTCTCAATAGTTTGAACACGTGACGTTTGCAATAATAACAAAAGTCTTGGCCTTGATCTTGAACTTGATCAGAACCAGTCAATGATCGCACCTTGTTCAAGAAAATGATAGAAACCAATAAAATTTCAAAGCTACTAGAAATTCCAAGTAATCCCAAAAATTCATGGTTACATTAAAAATTTAAAAGCACTTGAATCAATTAAAATTAATTAGAGTTCCTCTTTCTTTCTCTCTTTTTATTTGTAGAATTCAAATGGAAAAGGAAATGCAAGTACCTCAAGCTCATTTCTCAAGATGGGCCACCCAAGACTATAATCAGCCTTAAACCTTTCGTTGGCTGTCCATCTAAATTTTCCCTTTTCCTCTCCTGTTTTACAGTTTTAATCCTCAGTCTGTCGACCGCCGGAGCTTCTCCTTTGTTTGACATTTATGACGGCAGTGGTGAACACACCAATCCAGGCCTTCCCCTCAGGTCATCTAGTCCGTCCCGATCCTTTGTTCACCACAATCCCGGGCCTGAAATTCCTGCAAAGCGTCGTTACAAGGAAGACGATGATTCAGTCAACGGGTTTGCCAACAGAAGAGATTCAGACACAAACCGGGAAAACAAGGATGTCGATTCAAATGCAGAGCCCAGAAACCAAGGAAACCAAGAAATCAAGGCCGAAGACCCAAAACCTAGAGAAATCAAAGAGGAAACTCCCATTTCAGAGCCGCGGGATAGAGACTTTTTAAACCGGGAAATTAAACCAGATTCAAATATAGAGCCCAGAGAGAAAGTTTTCCAAAATCAGGAGCGTCAAGATTTTGAATCCAGAGATCAACGAGAACGAGAACGAGAACGAGCCATGATTTCTGACTTTGGCGCAGAATCAAAATCTCGAGACCTTTCTTCTGTGAAGGAAGAAGCCAAAACCGCCGATTTTCCAGACCAGTCACGCGCTGCTGAATCTCTTGAACAGCGGAGCCTAAATGCAGAAACTGACACCAAAAGTAGCCGTAATTTCGCCGAACCATCAAATGACAATGGAGCCGTGGATTCCCTCGTGTAAGAGTAATCGTTTTAAAAATAGCGCCATCTAGCATCTAGCATCTAGCAGAAAACTTTGATTACCTTTGAAACTTGTTTATGTTTCATTTCAGAAATGAGGAGGCGATGACAGGATCTCGTGCCTTGGGCAAAGGTCGCAGTGGCTATAGGAAACCGGGCAGGTCAATGGGGTCAAGTAGGTCAAGTGGGTCAAGTGGGCAGGGCACCGCGGCTGTTCCCGGGGCACCTATAGATCGAGCAATAGCCACAGCTGAGGCGAAACAAACCTCATTTCACACCGGAAAAAAATCCGGAAAATCCGCATCAGCCTGGAGTCGATCAGCAGGCGAAGGCGAAGCTGCTGAAGGTGCAAGTGGATCCGAGACGAGTAGTTCGAGTGCAAGTGAAAGTAGCAGTAGCTCGCACAAGAAAAGTACAACTGTCGAAGAAACTGCTGATGGTACTACTGCTGCTCCCGCCGCCGCTACCGAAGCGACAGAAGCTAAAGCCGAATCTTCCGGAGCTTCAGAATCCTCATCCTCCGGAAGTGCATCCGAAACTTCTTCCGGAAGCAAATCCGAAACTTCTTCCGGCAGCGCATCCGAAACTTCTTCCGGAAGCACATCCGAAACTTCTTCCGGCACCGCATCCGAAACTTCTTCCGGCAGCGCATCCGAAACTTCTTCCGGCAGCGCATCCGAAACTTCTTCCGGAAGCAGTAAGACGGAAACTGAAACAACGAGTAGCGATACAACTGCCGCACCGGAAAAAGCGCCCGAAACAACACCCGCGCCAGCAGCTGAAACAACACCAGCGCCAGAACCACCCGCAGCAGAGGCATCTAGCGGCACAGCTGAAACAGTAGAATCCTCCAGTAGCAGCAAATCCGAAAGTTCTTCCAGCAGCAGTAGTAAAACCGAGACAGTTTCTAGTGACGCCTCAACTTCAACCACGACCGAGGCAACTGACAACGGAGACATCCACATCACAGTCCATTGGAAAAGCGAGAAAGAGACCGTCTTCACCATCAACGAAATGGAAACGGTCAAAGCGATGAAGGAAATGTCTGCGAGTGATGAAAACCCAGAGCCTGAAACCCTCTACGACCTGGACGATCCGGCACTGGACTACGGACCAGAAAACAACGAGAAGGAGCTCCGGTCCATCGTTCCCGCCGAAAAATATAAGGATTACCATCTTTATGAAAGTAGCGCCAAGAAGAATGAGCGAGGAATGGACGTAAGTGAAGAGGAGCCGGATGCAAAAATCATCAAAGTCACGGTCCACTTCAAAACCGCCGGTGCGGTCAAATTTGACATGCTGGATACTAAAAAGTTGACCAAGTTAAAGGCAAAGGCCGGAGAAACTGGGGATTTTGTACCGGAAATCCTGTATGATCGTGTTGACACAAAATCGGATTTAAGTGCGGCTTCGGATGAAAAGGCTCTCAAGGAATTTGTTGCCGCGGAAAGGTATGACAATTATGAAGTTTACGCCTATCAGGAAGAAAAGTCGGATGACTACATTGTATACAAATGGCCACAGAAGTAGATATGCACGGTTGGCTTGATTTAGGTTTATTTTTGTACGATTTTTTTTAACATTTTTACTACTTTTCTACCGCATATTTTTTACCATCAATTTTTTTTACAAATTTTCCCGCACATTTTACCGCTAATTTTTACAATTTTTTACCAGTGTTATCACATATTTTACTGGTCATTTTAGTACCAGTTTTACCGCATATTTTTCCCCGTTAACTTTTTTGCCATTTTCACCACATATTTTTTCATTCCAAGTTTTTACCACTTTTATACCACTAGTTTTTTACTTTTTTACCAATTTTTTAAACATTTTCTTACCTTAAGTTTTTAATTTTTTTACCACGTATTTTTTTACCGTTTTTATACCTTTAATTTTTTTTACTTTTTTACCCTTTATTTTTTACCATTTTTATACCACTAGTTTTGTACTATTTTTTACCACCTAATTTTGTACCAGGTTTTTACCACTTAGTTTTTTACCATTTACCACTTTGTGACATGAGTATAATTTTTTATATAAATAAATTATTTGATTTTTGTACACCATTGTTTATTTCTTTTGTTAAGCATCACAATTTTACAGTGGGCAAGCTGGTTCAATCATCATTTCGTCTATGCTTTTCTCAATTCTGCTTTGCACCATGCTTTAGACATGGTGCAAAGCAGAATTGAGAAAAGCATAGATGATTTCTTCAGCGTATTTTAATGTTTTTTTTTCCCTGTTGCCTCTTCATTCAACTTGCAATTGTAAAATCACGCTGCTTTGTTTACTTGTAAATAGCCTGAATCCTAGACTTTGAGCTTGAAGCGATACAATCGCAATCAAATCAAAGGGTATCAAATTGACGCAAGAGTGATGGAGGATGCAGAATGTAGGTATTAGCTATTGCGTCATTAAAAACTACACAAGAGGTACTAGCTCCATAACTCCTATCATTACAAATCTCTATCTACAATCTACTGTCACGCTGTGAATACAAAATAGAAGCTGGACAGAACACAGAATCATTGCGATTTTTCATCTACGTAAATATTATACATTTGTACATATCAAAACGAGTTTTATCAAGCTAATCCAGTCTAAATATTTATGCGTGATCCTTCTAATCAAAGGTTAAAAAAATACACGAAATGGTTATGAAATGTGAATCCGGTTTGAATGAGTCGACAGAAGCGAGTCTATTTATTATGGATTATGAATTATTTATTGACTTTTGATTATTGATTGACAGCTTATCTAATCATATGAAAATAAATTAAAAGTTTTATTCTATGCATTGAAATAGAAGTTGAATATCTAGAGCTATGATTAACAAAAGAATTCTGGTTGCAATGAAACATCAACATTGAGATTAACGCTGACACTGACATTTGACATTGTTTATTGTCAACGTAGAACTTGAAATTATTCTTCCTATTCAACACTCATTACTCTTCATTTGTCTATCCACAATTCACAACCACTTTTTTACACTGGTCAACTTCTCCATTCTCCATATTTTTTACCTGCTCCAGCATATTAATTTTGCAGCAGCAGCAAGCTGCTAAAATCTAAAATAAACAATAAACAGCTCAGTTCACTTTTTCTACATTCTGTAAATAAACAACTGTCTCAGCTACTCATATTTTAAAATTTTAAAATTTTAAAATGAGGTTTCTGGCCATAGCCGCGTTTTTACTTGTGGCGAATTTCGCCACAGGTCAAGGTCAAGAGACAGATGTCATAAGACGAGATATGAAATTGAGTGATGATTTTACTGTCGACTGGGTGGCGGATTTGAGACAGGTAAACATTATTTAAATTGAAATTTCATTCTTATTTAAAAATCTTCATAGGAAAAACATTTAAAAATTCTCGTTTTTGGTTTCCAGGGAAACGTTACTTTCAGCGTGACCGCAAAGACGACGGGGTTTGTCGGCTTTGGACTTTCGCCACAGGGAGGGATGAATCAAGCGGATGTTGTAATCGGAGGTGTGGATTCTTCCGGAAAACCTTATTTCACGGTATAAAAACAAGTGTTAGTTTAAATCAATAAGCAAAATGGAAAATCAAAAATCGAAATGTTGCAAAATATTCTTGTGGTTATTTTATTAGGATCGTTTTGCAGAGGGAAAGCGAGAGCCGACAATTGACGACTCACAAGATTGGTAACTAATTTTATCAATTTTAAATGATACTGAATTTTGATGTTTAATTAAAATAAATGAAATTTATGAGAAATATTGTTTAAAATATCCCGCTAGGACTTTACTGGCTGCCTCTGAAAACGCCACTCACACATTTCTCCGCTTCACTAGAAAATTGGACACTTGTGATGAAAGTCAGGATTTGCCCATAAACGTAATTTTTACATATTTCAACGCCGTTTGTTTTTATTTCTTAAACATGAACCCACATTTGCGTGAAGTATAAATTGTTGATTAAAATGTGCAGAACGACACCACGCGCTTCATTTGGAGTATCGGAGAAACTGACACCATTCAATATCATGCCAAACGTGGAGCTGCCAGTGTGAACATTTTGGATCCACTTGTCACTGTTGTTGATACGTCGAAGTGAGTTAAATATTAAATATATTGGAACATGTCAAATATTACTCAACCATTTAAAAAAATTTACTCGTTTCTTATTTATTATTTTACTGTGTTTCTCCTCCTCCTTTTTTTAGATTTCACAAATTTGACATTACCGTGAACACACAGCTTCCAACTGTGGACACTGCTTATTGGTGTACAGTTCATAAATCTCCAAAGCTTACACAACCAAGGCAAATCGTCGGGGTAATTTAATACATTTAATTTCTCACGTTTTTTAATTGTATTCAAATTTTTTTGTCTACTTTAAAATGTTGAGATAAAAAAATGTGCAATGTTGTAAAATTTTGTGCATTTTCAATTTTCAATGTTTCAGTTCCGTATAAAATTGGACAACGAATTAGCCCTCGAGCACAATCATCATCTCATCCTTCATCAGTGCAAGACGAATGGAGACGCTCAAATTGAAGCTGAATTGGAGTATTATATTGGTATAAAATATTTATCCACCATCTACTTTTTGTATTAAAATAATATGAAATACGAAATGTGAATAACTTTGTGGTATAAAGTGCACATTTTTTTGTGGCAAATTTATGGTAAATTTTAGCGTTTTTTTTAAATTCAATTTTTTATTTTTGTCATTATTTCTTTGAATTAAAGGTAAAGCCGGTGGTGCGTGTTATGGTTCAGTCTCGGGTTTCAACTCGAGCGAAAAGACTGTTGGCAGCGTTATGGAATACTGCAGAACCTATATGTTTGTCTGGGCTAAGGGTGCGATTTTTTAATTAGAAAAGGCTTCATATGATTTTAAATGCGATTTTTAAGTACAGTTAAAATTGTGGTTGCAATTAAATTTAAATTTGATTTTTAGGAGGCGACAGCATGTTTTTACCCGAAGATGTTGGCATCCCACTCCTTCAAACTGGAGAATATTTTGTTCTCGAGGTAAATCCACCTAAAAATACCCAAATTATGAAAAGTGTAAAAACCGAATTTTGGTTGCCATGGTAACAAACTACAAACTTAATATCCAAATACCATGAACTTTTTTTGTCCAATTGATAATTGATATTTGATATAGATTCACTATGACAACCCAAAAGTGGTCCCAAATCTCAAATATGAAACTGGACTCGAAGTTTTTACCACAGCTGAATTACGGTAACTAAATCACATTTTTTAAGTCTTAAATTTTTTTTAAAAAACATAAAAACCGCTTAAACATCACAACCGGGAAAATTTAAAATATATTTTCTATTTTCTTAATAATTTTCTTTAATAGAGACCATGAAGCCGCAGTTTTGACAGTTGGCCACTCCATAAATTCTGCCACACTAGTGCCACCCAATACGACAGATTTCGTCACTGTAGGTCACTGCAGCAACACTTGTACTCAACAGAAACTTCCGAAAGAGGGCATTAAAATTGTGAATGTCCTGCTACACGCTCATTTAGCCGGTACTTAGCAGCGATTTATTTCATAATTTACGTAAAAAATGAAAAATTCGACGCTTTTATTATTTCTTTGGTATTTTAATTTTTTATTTTAAAATTTTAAATTTCCGTGACAACGACAACCATAGGAAAAAAATTAAAATTGCGTCATTACCGAAATGGAAAAGAGTTGCCATGGATATCCAAAGACGACAACTACGATTTCAACTACCAGCAAAATAGACCACTTGTCGATCAGATTACGGTCCTTCCAGGTGACCAGTTGACCTATGGTAACAAAATACTTGAATTTTTTTTTGATTTTTGCCCCACCTTTTTTAAATAAAATAAAATAAAATTCTGTGTCTTAAATATTTAATTTACATTTTTAATTTAAATTTTGATTTTGAATTTTCCAGAGTGCACTTACGACTCAACATACAGAGATCCACCATCAGCTGTCATCGGCGGACTGACCACTCGAGACGAGATGTGTGAAACGTTCTTGCTCTACTATCCAAAGAGTGCGGATTTGGACATTTGCGCCAGTTCCTATCCAACGAGTAAACTGTTCCCAAAGTTTGGTATTGAGCAGGTTGGCAGTGGACGAGATCCAATAATTAAGAAGCCCGACAGTTTGGCGGGACTCAAATACACCACCGTTTTAAATACCATCACCAACTGGACTGATTCATTCAAAAGGGATTTACAACAGTCTTTGGTAAGTCAAGTGTCAAGTGGTAACCATGGCAACACTGCAATAATAATTTTCCACTTTCAAATCAATTTCCCATAAAATCTTTGATATTTTTCATGCATTTAAAATTTCGAACATTTTTTCTATTTTTTAGCGCTATGAGGCTCACACCGAATCCTGTATTAGCAGATCGACTGGATTGAATGAAGCAAAAGCAGACGGAGAAACAGGAGCAGCTCGACTTATTTCATACCCCGGAGATTTGGTGGAATACGTCCCACCTGCAAGCTCTTGTAAATTGTAAATTGTGTAACGTGTAAAAAGTAAAGCGCAGAAAAAACACCTGCATACAAAATATCTAAAGTTTACTGTACGCTGAAAAGCCATTACATTCCTTGTAACTTGTAACTTGTTTGAATAAATAAAGAAACCAGACAATTGCATTAGCACTCGCAACTCAAATGCGGAACGTCCGTAAACACAAATACAAACATATTTCATGTCTCACAATAAAACACTTTCGTGTCATGTCCAATTTCCAATGTCCAATGTCCATTGCACACTTAATGTGTAATGTGTAATGTGTAATGGAAACATCAGAAGCTTTGACAAGAAGTACAATTTGACGGCGAAAGTCCAAGCCATGAAAACATTTGTCAGTTCAAGATTTACCTTTCGTAATATAAAATATTGTCTCTGGCTTCTTAATTGATTTCTCATGTTTGGTGTCCTCTCGCCCACTTTCAACTAAACTGAACTACGCAGGAAACTAAGGCAAAAGGAAAATCATGTTTTCTCGTTCCTCTTGGACATTTTCCGGGTCGTTAATTTATGGCATCTGTGTATACTGTATATAACACAAGAGAAACACGTCGAGTAGACTGAGAAGTGAATTGAGCCGCTCATATCAAAATTTTGTACTGTACGTAAAATGTAAAATCCACGGTTTTTTAGATAAAATGCATCAAAAATAAAATAAACAAGAAAGTATCATGTCGGATTGTAAAATCCTGGACATTTCTGAGGTTTCTGGTTCTGCTGGAGAATCAAACTCACACTCCCGTTTTTCTAACTTTCCTCAAAAATCAACGGATGGAAGTGAAAAACCTCGGAATAAACCAGACTGTCAAAATCAACTTGAAAATTCAAGCAAAGTTTCAGCATGGTTCCACCATTCCAAAAACGAATCTGAAAGTGAAATTGAAGAAGAAAAATCATGGAATTTACTACATTTTTTCCTTCGACTGCTTTGCACTTTGAACCTCCTCCCCGCGGGGTGGAACTCTAAGACGTGTCAAATGGAAAGGAGGGAAAATCCCTGGTTTTATCGAATGTGGTTCGCCTCTGTTTTTTTGACATCCTTGGTCAATTTCCTATTCATCCTTTTTCGTTTTCTCCAAGGATTAATTGAAACGTGGAGGACTGTGAAAATGCGAAGTGAGGTGAATTTGGGATTCCTTGTGGGTCTTTGGCCTGCCTTGGCTATTAAATTCCTTACTTTTGTCTTCATTTATTTCGTGGACAAAATGCCGAGTCAGGGGATTTTTTTCCTTAATCAAATCTTGAGATGGCGATTTTACGGTACCGGAAAAAATATGCTCATTTTAATTTTTAATGGTTGGTTCTAAATTTTTAATTGTGCGCCAAAAATGAGCAATTTCTGTCATTTTTGTAATTTTTGCAATGATTTAGATCCAGAGCTGAGAAAAACCCCGCTATTTTTCAGAATTATGACCTATCTGTTGTCCTTTCGGATTTTTCAAATAATTTACGCGGGATGTGCAAAAGCAAGTCGACCTCAATTTCTCTACTCAATTCTGCCACTTAGCTGGAGAAATGACGTCACTTTTACTGTCTACGCCATTTTTCACGGCTACAGCTCATTTGGAATTTTTATCCTGTTGTACTGCGCAGCTACTTCAATTGTTACTGTTGACACAATCAACAGGAAATTAAAAAATGGGTGAGAAAAAACATGGGTTTTTTTTTGATCTTTTCCTACAAAAATTTTCAAACTTTGCGCTGGATTTGGATTTCAAAATTTTTATGCTCAATTTGGATTTTGTATTTTTTCTAGATTCGGCCCAGGTTCAAAATTATCTCTCTATCAAAAAATTCTTTTGTACCAGCAAATTCAATTCGTGACAAAAATGTACGATGATTTGTATGAAAATCCAATGCTTTGCCTTAAAATTTACACGCTCGTCAACGCCACCGTTTGCTGTTTTGGAGCCATCCGATTTGTCCATCTTTTGGACTTTCGCATCTGGCTCAGTCTTCCCCTGTCCCTAATTAATTTGACTGCATTTTCTCGCGGATTTTATGGAAATGCAGGAAAATTGCCAACGGTTTGTGAAGGAGCAAAGAGAGGAATTTATTCATCATGGGCAAGTGACAGTGAAAAGAAATTCAATGGAATTAGAATGAAAATTATCAATCCAAATGAAAATGCAAATACAAATTCGAAAAAGATTGCGAATGGACTCATCTTGAGACGAACATTACAAAGGATTTTGAGGAGGAAAATTCAAGTCAATAGCATCAATCGGAACGTATTTCCAAAAATTGTACAGTTTGTTTTTCTACAGACAATGAGATTGTTGATTGTGGCGAATAAGAGTCTCTTTTGATTTTTGACTTTTGATTTGTCATGTTTCATGATGGCTGATAAATGATAAATAATGACATTTTCATTTGATTGATGAAGACCTGGCAGCGTTTGATATGATAAAAAATAGACGTTTGTCATTGTTTGAGTTTTGAGTTTCGAGAGTATTAATTTCGCAGGCGCTAGTGATAAATTTCTGCATCTGCTTCGTCTGGTCTTTTATTTTATATTTTCACGTATTCACTTCAATCTCGTCATCATTCTCATCAACTTGAAACCTGGTCACTTCCATATTCACATCAAAATTTAAATAGTTAAAATCTAAGAGTATATATTAACATAGAGAGGAAACAAGCCCTTTACAATAGTATATTTCCATTTTCTTGTCTAGATCAATCTGTGCTGCAATTTCCATGTCGACGTTCAAAACACCGGTTTCAAGTTTCAATAATCGACTAGGTCAACACAACGAGTCGAATAAAAATGCGAATGGCCAAAATTCAAAATCTAGTTTTGTA
>JAQGBH010007336.1:0-11151 GCA_034698265.1 Sminthurinus aureus
TTTGAAATTTTCCACACTTTTCCAAGGGAATCGCCTGGGATGCAAAATTAAAAAAGCAACTTTTGGCAGGCCTTAATGATAACTGTGATAACTGCGATAAGAAAATGTTGAGATAATTTCACTTCCGACGACCGGGAACTGTACATTGTACATAAAATTAGGAATCTAGTTGCAAAGGATTCATTTCATCATGAATCATGAACAGGACATACTAAAAAGCACCTGACTCTCAATTCTCAGCTCTCAATTTTCAATACAATGAAAATTAAAAGTTGTATGTCATAGGAAAAATATGCATTAAAATAAATACGTGGCGTAAATAAAACGCATAACACGTGCAAATAGTACAGAGTACAGAGTCGAGTCTAAAATGCATGTTTATGCAACGTGCACAATGCTCAAAGCTCAAATCTCAAATACACACACGTTACTGTTATCTCTTTTTTACTCGTACAATTCTGTCTCAAGTCTCAAGTATTACAAGTTATTACCTACGACATTTTATATGTTTGATGTTTGCAGTCACATGCAGGAAAATTGCCCTTGATTGATTACAAGATATTTTATGTATTTTTGAACAGCTTAGAAAATTGCAGTCAATACAATATTTTATGTACAAGATGCATAATTTTCATGGTTTTTTACGTTGTATTTTTCCAGAGACATTTAGCTACCTTCCTCAACTAGCTCACCTGGATTTATCAGAAAATCCGGACTTGATGTCGTCCCTCGTCTACGCCTTCTCTGGCCTAAACTCCACAGTTTCGCTAATTGAGCTATGTCTTGCAAATAATAATTTGGCTCAAGTTCCAACGGCCGCTCTAGCACAAATCCCATCTCTTGAAATGTTGGATTTACACGGAAATCTTTTTGATTCCCTCAGACGAGATAGTTTCCCCTCTCCACAGATGAACAATCTAAAGTCATTGAATCTGGACAACTGTAGAATCCGTTCCATTGGTCAAAATACATTCAAGGAGATGACTAATTTACAGTCCCTCATTCTAACGAATAATCGTCTTTGCACTATACCTTCAGCCCTCATATACTTGACCAAGTTAAGCGTGCTTGACCTATCCTCAAATGTTCCTGCTGAAATCTCGACGGTCACTACAACCAAACCCACTTTTACTATCAATCCCTTCATCCTTTATAATCTAACCCAATTGACAGCTCTCACTCTTAGTCATCTCCCTGTGACTAAGATTGACCGATATAATTTTAAAGGACTAGTCAACCTTCAATTTCTGCTCATGAGTGATACAAATATTAAGTCTATAGCGGATAATGCTCTGGAGGATCTCACCAGTTTAAAAGTATTGGACTTGAGTTACGGAGAACTGACTGAGGTGAATTCAAATACATTTAATGGACTGGGAAATTTGACAATGCTACGATTAGAATATAATCAGATTGAGGTTCCAGGAGTAGGAGGTGGTGATTCTTGTTATCCAGATCCGGATTCTGAAATTCGGCATCATTCTGGTTCTGGTTCAGGATTTGGTTTGGTTAATGAAAGTACTCGTGATGAGATAATCACGAGTAAGACGAATCCTTTTAAAAGTCTAAACAAAGTTCAAAGACTGTTGTTGAACAATAATAAGATCCGTCATTTACACAACACGCTCTTCCAGGATTTGGAGGAGTTGATCCATTTGGATTTGAGTGAAAATCTAGTTCATTCCTGGGAGGAACGCGTATTTTCAAATAATAGTAAATTGAGGGAACTGCTCGTGTCCAAGAATACACTGGGGCCAATATCTACCGCCATGTTGGATGATTTTCTCGCCAAGAAGACGGGAGTGAGTGCGAGTGAAGTTCTGGACATTTCAAATAATCCCTTTGTCTGTGATAAAGTCTCCTGTCAACTGGCAAAACTGGCCAGTAGTAAAAGTCTCAAGTTGAAAAACTGGAGTGAGAAAAGTGCACACACTTGTTTTGACACCCAATCGAAAAAATATATAAATATGATGAGTCTACTCAGTATCAGTGACCTTTGTACAGAGAATTTTGGTACGTCTACAGAAGCGTCAGAATACACTTCTTCTGGTTCTTATAGTGAACCACATTCCACAACCTCAACAACAACAACTGCAACAAGCTCAGCAAGCTCAACCACCACAACAGCGACAGCGACAACAACTACAGCTTCAAGTTCAACGCCTTATTCAAATCCAAATCCAACTCCAGTCACAGATAAATCCTCCACTGGAGATCAGTATAACAATGGTAATATTGGCAGGTCTTCTGCATCCTTCCTAGCAACTTTTGCCGTCGTCTTCCTCTGTCTCCTATTTTTGTCCAGTGCAACAGTCATCGGATATAAAAAAAGATTTCATTTGAAATACTTTTGGTTCGTAGTTCGTTTCAATGTGGTGAATATTCCTAATCTAAATCTCGGTAAGAAGAGAACTTCCCTCACGTCCTATGAATATGACATATTCATATCTTATAATCACACAGATCGAGTGTTTATCGAAGATTATCTTGTGCCAAATGTTGAGAGTTTTCCTAATCCGCATATCCAAATAAGTAGTTCTATTAATAATAATAATAATAATAATAATAATGATAATAATTTTGACATGAATAATTATGGTCAGTACAGAGAGAAAAAAGAGATGGAAGATGATGTGGAGAGTGTTAAAAGTACAAGTAGTGACAATAGTGACAAATCTAATAATTCTCTCAGAGTTTGTATTCACGAGAGGGATTTTAAAGCAGGCGTCCCAATTACAGACAACATTGTGGATTTTGTAGACAAGAGTAGAAGAGTGGTCGTGGTTGTGAGTAAAAATTATCTGGAGAGTCAATGGTGTCTTTATGAAATGAACCTCGCATATCACAGACTCCTTGAGTCTGGAAGAAAATCATTCCTCGTCATTCTACTTGAAGACATTCCAGCAAGTCTGAGAACCAAGTCATTAAATTATCTCCTTTTATCCAGAACCTACTTGGAATGGCCTGGAATGAAATCTAATGAGGCTGAACAAAATCTTTTTTGGAAAAGACTCCGAAACTCCTTGTCTAGTTTAAGTTGATTATGGACTGTGTATGCTGTATATAATTTATAAAATGCAAGAATAATACTACTATTATTATTGTATTTTTAACTCTGTTACCTGTAAATAAATATATATGATAATACTCAAGACTCAAAAGGCTCCATTTTAAACTTTAAAGTCTGTGCACTCTGTGTATTGTGCCAAAAAGTCTTTAATCTTTAATCTCTCGTTAAATAAATCCTGCTTTCTAATTTCTACTGTATAATTTTTAGTTATTTTATAGTTATACACGTTGGACTCTCTCGCTGTAAGTTGTAAATAATAATTATTGTAAACTGAGTCCGCGTAATTACACATTGTACAAACACACGTAAATATATTGTAAAATGTATAACACAGGAAAATAAATAAAAGCATTTATAATCTAGAATCTATACATATATGTGCACTATGCACAAATAATAAGACGACTCGACCATTTTCATTCCAGCAAGATTTGTGATCTACATGTGTACTCTATATGAGCATAAGTAATATAAAATTTTGTACAGTTACATGGGAAAACATTTCATTGGATTAAGAATCTTAATCATTCAGAGGCATATGTACACAAGCCTCCAGAGTTGCTCGGAAAGTTCATTAAGATATGACGAGAAGGGTGCATGGAATCAAGTGTTAATAAATACTAAATACTCAATACAGGAGATGATGACCTTTGATGACATTTCATGTAATAAATAATGACAGATGCAGATTGCAGATGAAACAGAAACTGGATGTCATAAAATATCATAATATATGTACGATATAAAATATTCTCATGTTTCATATTTCATATAGCAAGTGCCTTTAGATAAAATTTAATTTTAATATGTATACAAGTTTATATTTTTATTTTTCTACGATGGAGACCAATTTAGACCTGTAGTCTGCAGTTCATAGTTCATTGCTGTGTTTTACGCTTTTCTCCAGCACCAGAAGATGCGCATTTTAAGTATTGACTTTAGTTCCAGTATCGCGTTGTGACTTGTGAGTTTTACAATTGTCAGTTGACAGTTTGAAGTTAAACTAGTTTGAAATTTCCAACAACAATTTAATTTTAAAACATGGAGATTTCTCCAGCTCCTTCAGATTTGCAGCAAGAATATTCCGAGTTGTTTACAAGTGGTGCCCTTAGTTTCCTCCATGAACTTATCTCCACATTCCGCGATAGAACTGATGAGGTATTTTTTCTTATAACTTTTTACTTTTTGTGGAATAAATGAGATTTTAGAATTTACAGCATACAAAGTAATTGGAGTAATAATAAATCATAAACCATCATATATATAGTATGATCAACCATGATCGATATTTAAAAAATTGTACTAGCTTCGCTTTCATTTCCATTTCCATCTCTATTTGAAATCCAAATTTAGATACTCCGGTTAAGAAAACTTCGAAAACTTGGCCTGGAAAGCACTGGAGAACTACCAAATTTCCAACGAAATGATGTGGAAGTGTCCCGTTCAGAATGGCAGGTGAATCCCCTTCCACCTCGACTAATAAATCGTCATTTGGATCTTGGTGATGTGACTCCATCAAATTCTGAACATTTTAAAGCGGCTCTTAATGCTCCAGTTCAAGGGATTCAAGTTGATTTTGACGACGGGTGTTGTCCGTCTTGGAGAAATATCATAATTGGTAACAGTTCCACTCCTTTTTGGATTTTGGATGTGTATTAAAAAATATTTCATAACCTTTGAATTTTGAAGACGATCAAATGAACATTTTCACCGAGTATACCATTTCTATTTCTACTGTGTTTTGTGTTTTATATGGCATGAATGAGCAGGAATTCACAATATAGTGTCATTTACTCGGGGATCGTTTTGTCCAGATCAAGTCCCAGGAATTCAATCAGCACCAATTCTCATGCTGCGACCTAGAGCTTGGAATATGAATGAACATAATATAATTGTGAGTGGGAGAGAAGTTCCAGGTCCATTAGTTGATTTCGGCCTTCTAGTTTTTCACACTGGTAAAAGTTTAGCATCAGTTGGTGCCGGACCTTTTTTCTACTTATCCAAAGTTGAGGGTTCTATTGAAGCGGTTTTATGGAATGACATTTTTGTATGGACACAAAACAAGTTAAACATTCCACTTGGAACAATAAAAGCATGTGTACTGATTGAGAATATCCTTGCTTCTTTTGAGATGGAAAGGATTTTGTATGCACTCAGAGAACATTCATTAGGATTAAATTGTGGCATTTGGGATTATGCTGCATCTTTCGTCAATAAATTTGGTAAGATTTGAACTGCAAATAATATAATATTGTAATAATGATAATGATATAACTTTGGACATGGAAAAAGTACTCAGGGACAGTTTTATTTAAGTATGACTAATTATGACGGTTTTATTACTTAGGAACACGAAAGGAATTTCTTCTTCCGGATAGAAACAAGTACGTCAATATGGAGAAACATTTTCTAGACAGTTATATGAAATTAGTAGTTCAGACGTGTCATCGGAGAAATGCAATGGCTACTGGTGGAATGGCGGCTTTGACTTTAGAATCAGCTACAAATGAAAGTTCAAGGTCTGTATATTTTACATTTCGTTGTATACTGATTACTCAAGTTATTATTGTGCAATTTTAAAAATAGTTTTTACTTAATTTTCATATGATTTTATTGTTGAGAGATTCAAAAATAATATTATTGTTTTCAAAACGTGGAACGAATAAATCAAAGGTTGGAGATAATAGAAAAAGTTTGTAAAGCCAAGTTGAAAGAAATTCACTCTGGAGTTGATGGTTTTATGGTTTATGATACCAAACTTGTGCCGTGGATCGTTGAACTTTGGCAACGATTTGGTTCCACAAAAGGGCCGAATCAGATTTCTTCTGTTCTTCACAAAAATTTGAAAATTACTGCAAATGATTTATTACAGGTAAATACATAAAATACCCAATAATAATGCCTAATAATTTTCCCTATTTATTAGTCAATAATCTAAAGTATCAAACGATTGAAGCAATTCCGTTTTCCGTTGCAGATGCCAAGTGGTGGAGTTACTTTTGCAGGGCTATTGAAAAATATAAAAGTAGGAATCAGTTTTATAAACTCATGGCTTATGGATGGTCGAGGTCACTTTTTATTAGATGGAGCAGTAGAAGATTCCGCAACTGCGGAAATCAGCCGATCTCAAATTTGGCAATGGATTTATCATCAGGTTTTTAAAAAACCTTATACTTTCATAATTTAAATTATGAGCAAGAATAATAATTTGTTAGTATTTATTTTGTATACAGCTTTTAAAACTGTTAAAGTACAATGGTATAATTTTTTTTGCAGGCTCGATTAGAAGACGGTACAAGAGAAATAATAACCAGAGCTTTAGTAACTCAACTCACTCGTCAAATACAAGAAGAATTGGCACTGAAAATCTCTCATGATCCCGTAGTCATGGACACCCTTTCAAATTCTTCCCAGATATTCTTAGAAATTGTTACTGCCTACGAATTTCCAGAATTTATAACCACTTATTTGTACAATCACTTTTTATTTCGAAAGTTGCAGAACACTTGAAAATCTTAAAAAATGTACTGTTGTCCATTTTCATTTTGGTTCCATATTAAATTCAATATTATTCAATGTTCAAAGCAGTTTTTGTAACACAAAATTATTAAAATAGAAATATTACAGCAAATTCTTTCCTCTTATTTTTAATTGTATAACTGTTGATCTCTGACTTCTTTTACCATTTGCTAAGTAGCTATGAGTCTTAAAACTCATTAGTATTAACATTAGATTATTTTTTAGTCATAATTATCCCTGGCATTCTGGTGCTGGAATATAAACAGAGTCTCCAACTTGAATTTCCTGGACATTTTCATCAGACTTGGCCCGTTTATTCTTATTTTTGGAACTTGGCAACAGTCCCATTCTTAGTCCCATAACTGAACGTCCTTTCATATGTCCATTGGCAATTTCATTGTCATACTCGTGATCAAATCTGAATTTTCAATAGAGAGAATAAAGCATTATTATTACGATTTATGATTAGTCCACTTTTCCCACTATACATATGTAAAATAACAATAACCTCGAGAAAAACAAGTAAAATTCTTTGAAAAGCTCGGTTTTGTTTTTACTAGATACTTACAATGTCAAAGTTTTCAAAAGTTCTCGAGTTGTGTCCATAACTCCGGTTTCAGGGTCGTTTGTGGTTATTGAGCATCTATGCAAAATGGAGGCAAATGAAAATATAAACTTTTCATAAAAAATTCCGAAAATGTAAACCAATTCCAACCAATGATTTAAATTTTAAATATATATCCTACCGATCACATGGTCGACCAGTTTTCAAAATTGGCGCAGTATCATGATCACCAATTTTGGCATGAGTCCATGTCAATTCTACAAACGGCGTTTTAATATTTTCGACTAGAACTGCACAACATACAATATAAAATATGCATAAAATTTTCAAGTTTCAGTTTAACTTTACCAGTTTATACAGTTTATACAGTTTGCTCATATTATGAATGATGACGAAGCTTACGAGGTTGGTGTTTTGCATTGTGTAAGATATAAGAAAGGAATCAAAAACAAGTCAGTTTACCCGTTGGTCGAAAGTTTTTGTGTGAAATACGGACGGACATTTGTTTATCCAGTTCATCTATTGATTCTTGGCCAATGAGCAAATAAGAGGACTCATTTTGAAAAACGCCCTTGATCACAAAAAAACACGAAAAATATTGCAAAAATGAAAAATATTTACTTGTTGTCAAATCAGAAAGTGGATTATTATTTTCACCATTAAAATATGTGTATGTAAGCAATACCAAGTCTTCAGTTTGAAAGGTTGGGTAAAGTTTTTGATCAGGTGTGAGTTGTCGTTGTTCTTTAGTGAATCCATCAATATAGTAAACAAGTCGAATGACGGCTGGTTTTTTTAAAAATCGAACGTACCACTCCGCGACAGCATTTCCACAATCCACTCCGATTAAATTCTTGTCAGATTTTCCGAGACTTTTTGATGCAAAATTGAATACAAAAAATGGAATACAAAATTAAGTTGAAAATTTTGGAAACTGATACTGAAAAAATGATGATAAAACTTGCAATACGAAATGTTATACATCAAAATATGATAAAACGCAATACAAAAAGTATAATGTGCTTACTGGCACAGTATTCGATTTTCTTCTTTATTTTCAGGGACTGAGAATGTGATGGGTTCCATGTCCGGAGCATTTAGTGTAATTTTATCATCATCAGTAATTGATACTCGAATAAGTACCATTCGAGGTTGCTTCCCTTGACAAATTTCTCTTCCTTTTCCGTCAACTGCTAAAAATACTCGATCACGAAACACTTTTGACCCTACAAACAGCATACATACAATACATATGTCACGGAGTAAACATTAGATATAAAATATAGAAAAGCTCAAGACATTTGATTCTTTTGTTGAATCTTAAACCTTAATACAGTGTACATATGTTTAGTTCAATGTTTTACCTTTTCTTCCTTGTAGTCCGTATTTTGTTGTAAAAGCTCTTTGCATTTCTATTCCTCCGCACGATTTAATTGGGTAAAGAATTAATTGCTTCACATTTCCTGCTTTTATCCAATTTTTTGGGATATCAATATCATGCTCTTCTCCTTGAACTTGTCCTCCATTTTTGGCAGAATTTTTTTTCAACATGTAGGCAACTGCTGTAAGACTAGCAACAGAGAAAGCCACTGCCAATTTCCACATTTCATTTTCACTCACTTCCATTTTATTTCCCAATTCCTTTTTTAAATCTATAAATACTAAATACTACTTTTCACTACGAGTATTGAGTACAATTGAACAGGAAATGGCAGTCGAAATAGAGAGCAAAGACTGATTAATACGACAAATTTATGAGGTTAATAAAATGGGGAGAAATTGAGAAACGGGAGAATATTTATTATGTAAGTACAAGTATTTATGTAGACGAGACGTGGAGAAAATGTATCTTGCCTGTAGTCTGAAAACTGTTCAAGATTTGATGACATAGAACATAGAACGCGGAATGGGGAAATGAGAAAAATGAGAAGATTCCGTGTGTGAGAAAATACAAAATCTGTTCAGCTCTCAACAGTTCATTTAATTTTCATTTTACTTGTGTCTTGTATCTCGTATCTTGTGTGTTGCACGGTACTAGAAAAAAGGGGAAAGAAGTGACTCATTATCATTTTCATTGTCATTGTCTTATTATGAATCGACTTCTTCTTCGTCTTCATTTTCAAATATTTGAGACTTTTGAGACCTTGAATTTCTAGTTTAGCTAAAGATTCATTTTGTTCCATTCAAAATGACGGAGAGAGGAAAAAAAACTAAAGGGAGGTAATGTGTGTTTTGTTTTTATTTGTTCTTACATATACATGTATTAGTATTTGGTATTCATCTCGAGGTCCAAGAGGAAAGCGAAAAACAATCTTATTTACATATGACAAGGCTCGTTGACATGGCCGTAAATATCAAACTACACACTACACAATACACAAGGATATGTACAGGGGGACTCTACAGTCTACAATAAATAGTTTCAAGTTTTCCTGTTAGATCTGGATTCTCAAATCTGGATTCCATCTGAATTATATGATCAGTATGCATGTGCACAGATACTATTGTAAATTCTAAGTATTTTGTCTTATATATAGATACAGTTCTGTGTACATAGTTTCTATCGGATGATTTTTATCAGAAAAAAATAGATACATATATCCCATCATTCAATATCAAAAAATCAATTATAATTCATCTGTGTGTCACGACACGCATTGAAATCAATCTATCATGTGAAAGCAACAACCATTTGGAAGATACTCGTAGATAATGGACAATAGATGCATAGCAACTAAAATGTTAAACAAGGGAAAAGGTACCAGCTACATCATTGTTTGAAAATTTGGAATTCTAAATTCTGAAACAGGAAAAATTACACATCCTAGAATGTAAATTTCAGATGAATAAACACAATAATTATCAATTATATTCATTTAAATATTTAGCTCTCTTTCCTTCCAGTGATGTTTTAGCTATTATTACTTTGTAAGACGAAACAACAATAAAATTCGAAAACAAAGAAAAGAAACATCATACGACAAATAAATGACGAGGAACGAGATAAACATATCATCAGAGTATTCAGGATTGTTGACGAGTGAACAGTGAACATGAAATGGATAATTAATGATAGCTGTACATTGTACATATGGGCGTGTACTTGATTCACTTTCTTCATTAGCAGAGATACATGACCAACGACCAACCGGCTCGTTAACAAGGAATAGCAATAGAACATAGAATATAATAATATGTACGTAGAACAACCTTTAGAAAAAAACTCGTCCAGTAGCAAGTAGCAACATCATAACTCAGAAAACAGACACTACCTGCTTAACTTTTTCATGCATAGGCATATTCCTTATTCCTTTTTCCTTATTTCTCATTGACGTAGTACTTTTTATTAAAAATTTTGTAAAGTAATTGAGGGGCTTGGGATAAAAAGAGCTTCCGCAGAATTATTTCCAATGCAACGGGAGGCTCTTTTTAACCCAAGCCCCTTAATTAGTAATTGCTAATTACATTTTATTCCTAACGTAAGTTTTGAAACAGAGATAAAAACGGGTGAAATGCAGCGTACAGAAAATGAGTAACAAAAATTTCGAAAGGTGAAAGGTCCTTAATGTTTAATGTTTCAAATTTTCAGTCAGAGCTTATAAATTAGGTATCAGGTGCACCAGTACGGTCTATATAATATATATATGTCATTCATGTATATGCTGTACACTGTGCACACAATAAACAAATAATAATGAATAAACCGGTTCAATTTATTTTCTTTACGTTTGTTTATTCTGAAAATAATTCTGATTCTATAGATTCTAGATCCTACATATATACATCTTTTGGAAGTAATGGAAAAAAATAATTATGTTGTATTTATTGCAATCACGCCTAAAAACAGGTAATAGATAACACTTTGTTGAATTTTACATAATATTGCATCAATATGTTTGAAAGACATATGTGAAACTTCAAATAGAAACCCGTGTAGTGGTCGTATGCGCAGCATAATGTTGAAGAATGTGCGGTTGGAATGCAGAGCACATTCTTT
>JAQGBH010007337.1:0-11150 GCA_034698265.1 Sminthurinus aureus
CGGAACCTCCCAATTTTTTTATGGGGTTCTTTACACACTAAACGGTTGCTGACAAAATTTCAACTCATTCCTGTCACCGGTTTGATCAGGAGAATTTTTTATTCGTAGAATTTCAGGTCCCAGAATTTCCAGTGTAATTGCGGCTTAAGTACAACATAAAACATACAATGTACATGGATCAGAAAAATATTCAGTTTTACTTTCAAACTATTTTTTAAGCTACACAATACACAATAAACAACTTAAAGTAAATCACGTTTAATTTTGTTGACTCACTGAACATGACGCATTTTCAACTGTAAATTGACAATGGTAAATTCTTCCAGAGAAAACATAGGACTCGAACAGGAAAAATAATTCATTCTGAGCTCGTATTTTGTTATTTATAGCGACGACAGAACCAACATCAACATCAATGTTTGCAAACAGTTTACCATCATTCAAATTACGAATTTCAAGTTTATGCTTCATGTCTTCAATGTAAATCATGAGTAACTTGTTGCTGAAATTTAGAAAGAAAGACATATGTTTCATCATTGCAGTTTTTAATCAGTAATTCGATTTTCTTGAGACAAGAGACAAGAGGTACTTCAAAAGTCAAAAGTGAACAGAATAAAACTAATGTATCATCAAATGAAACAAAAAAAAACATACTGTGCAACTGCTCTCACAAAATCCAAAACATTTTTTGGATGCTCTGGAATTAAAGTGGTAAACAGTAGACGTGGGTTTTTCAATCGATCCGTTTCTACCTGAATTATCTGTGAACGTGTTGCATTTCTATCTGTTTTAAAATAAAACACTGATCCTTCGTTTGTCACATACTGAAATTAGAAATTAGAAAAAAATGAAGTAATATTTGACTTTTTAATGCTTGTGTGTTTGAAGTTTGAACATAAGCATTAATATGGAATGTGGATTCTGTATAAAAATCATGGGTTTAGGATTTACCGTGTAACTGGCTTCATTCACAGTACTGAAAACTGGTATCCAAATCATGTACCGATAGACGCCTCTCTCCAGTGAAGTCAAGTAAACACCATTTGCTTTAAAGTCGGAATTGGGAAAAGCAAGTAAATACTTGCCATCATCACTGACCTCAAATCCAATGTTTCTTTGGGGTTCTTGAGGAAATTCTAAAATCAAAGTATCCTCTTCCTGTTTTGTTCCCATGATGTGGTAATAGCCTTTTTCATTGTCAAGTCTACGAGTCATGCCATCCATAGGATAAGACTAAACAAATAGTTCAAAAAGAATAATTATGATCATTTCCCCCGTTTTTCTATATATTTTATCGTGTCACTGAATTATAGAGAACAGAGAAAGCTAAAAGAGATAGAAAATAAATGTCTATTTACTGTATAGAAAAATCCACTGTTATCGTGTGTCCACTGCAGGGATGAAAATTTCAAGCCTTCAATTTTATCTCGGAAATACAAACCAGAAGTGACGTTTTTGAAATAACACGTTTTCCAATCTGTTCCACTTTTGGAGAAACAGTATGAGAAAATAGTTCCATCTCTCGAAAAATAGTAATCTCGAAGAGACAGAGTTTCATCTTCAGAAAATTCCTTATTTGGATCAAAAAACACTTGGGGTTCTTCATCTTCCAACAATGACTTTTGTACATGAATCACACTGTAACAAAATATAGAAAATAGTCTATGTTTATTAAAAGATATTATATGAAAGATGCTTTCTATTTTTCTATTTACACAAAATGAAGAAAGAGAGATCCATTATGATATTATAACCCTAGGGTATTAAAATTAAAAATTATACCCTTGATTTTGAAGACCAGAATTTTCAGAGTAATAATATCGATTTCCAGCTTTTACAGGTGCATCCATGTACTTTGGAAAATTCCATATTTCTTTTAGTTTATCCCGAATCCTCTCACGTTCGTCAATGCTGTCGAAATAAGATTGAGTCAATTTATTTTGCTCAACAATGAATTTTCGTGTTTCTCCTGAGTCTTGCTCCAGCCATCGATAAGGATCTTTGACCTGTCACATTATTTTAACATTATTTTACTTTAACTACGATTCATAAGGCAGCTTTTAGAACGACCTCTTTGAACTTTTTCATGGCATTTCATTTTTAATTCATAAAAAAAATCACTCACAATTTATGTACAACACAGTTGAAAAAACAAAGAAACAACACAATTGAACTCATACCGATGTCTGATGATATACGTCAATTACGCTTTCGTCCCTCCTTACAGTCGGATACACGAGTCGTATATCGGCACCATCAGTTACATAATTACACAGAAATGACAGTAGGACGAGAAGAATTTGTGGTAATGAGAAGTTTATCCACTTTGTAACACTTTTCATTTTAACAAATTTTTATTCCTATTTCCAGTTTCCGCCCCTTGCTAAACAAAACAGCGTTCGTTGACTACAAAATATAAATCCGAGACATGAAAAGTTGAACTGTTAACAGATTCAGATTCCTTTCAACCACGCACAATCAGCACTCAGGTATTTTGGTACAAATTGACTAATTTGACAAGAGAACAATAATAATTATATAAAATGCGTATGGGAATGAAAATTGAAGTGTATAGTGTATGTAATTATGTAGGTATTTACCTACGATCTAAGACGTACAATGTACCTAGTGCCTAGTACCTACGAATGTGATTATGTAAAGGAACGTTTGATAAAATAATGTAATATTCAAAATCCGTAATCCGTAATACAATTTTTGGCGAGACACCCGTCTACTCGTGGTGATGTTCTTGGCGTGAGTCAAGTGCCCAAAATAATAATAGAATATAGAATGATACCGAAATGAAGATGCATCTGGAGCACACACACATTTTTTTCTGTGGCACAAACACATTACACATTACAGATGCATAGAATATATAGAATTTAGAATTTAGATACGATACATTTTACATATCTTTCGTGCAAATTGAGAATTGAGACAGTAGGGCATTGGGGAAAAGACTAAAATACACATACGCGTCGGCGTTTATTAATAAGAAGTAGATACATAAATAAAATTTTGTAGACGTTAGATACATGTATAATGTCTAATGTCTACGTCGGACCTTTACAGATGCCTAGTTTATGTCTCTGAAACAAATTTTTATACATTCTTCATTCTACATGCACCGTGGATGACATAAAATAAGTCGTTTCCTCTAACGTCTCAATTCTCAATTCTCAATCTAATCCGAATCAATTTTTTTTGTTGCAAAAGCATGAATGATTTTAAATACGAATTTATTTACTATAAATAATAATGTGTTTGCATGCTACGGTTTACAGTCTAAAATTCACAACTTTTATTTACGACTTACGATAGTAAAAGTTTTTTCAAGTTCTGATGCTATTTATAATTAATAACTGAGACATTCCCAAAAAAATAACAAATTTTATCGTTACAATGTGAAATGTATAATAAATAAAAATCTTTTTTTTTATTAGTATAGTTCATCTATTTATGATAATAATTACAGTCGTAATATATTGTACATTGTCATACTAGTAATGAGTTCAGTTCATTTTTCAGTCATAATAATTATTTTTTGAGGGCACAAAGTCTATGTTGTGGTAATTCTTGTTTTTGATTCTCGGCTCTCGCCTAGTTTTCGTTTCTTGTCAATCACTGTCATGTCAAAATTCAAAATGTCAAAGTGTCAAAATAATAAGTTATGTGTAAATTGTATTAGAGACGATAGTTTTATGTTAACTGTTGTGTAAAATGTGACAAAAAACAAAACGGCACGTTTTTTTTTTTTTTACACTTTACACTTTTGCCGACCGAAGTTCATTTTCATTATCACTGTAGGAAACTTGAACGTTGGGGCTTGGAATGGTAGACGGTTGACGAGATTGGGACTCTACTTGAGAATTTGTTTTGGTATGATAATGATGATGTTTTTTGTATTTCCCCTTGATTCCACTATGTTTTGATGTGGTTTCAGAATTTGTAAAATTACCAGGACCAGAATTATTATTGCTGTAATAATAGTTGTTGTAGTTGGAGTTTAGAGGAGAAATATTTTGTTGTTGTTGAGATATTTGGTCTCCATACAAATTTTTATAGTAGTAGTCGGCATAATTCCAAGGAACTGAGGAATTTGAGTTTAAATTTGAATATGTTCCATTATGAAGATGACTATGTCTTTGATATTGTTGATACTGTTGATATTGTTGTGGGTTCTGTGCATAAATCTTAAAAGCGGGTTGGCACTTGTACACGGTGCAATTACCGGATTTGGATCCCGTCCAAAATGCTTCCTTGTAGTTTCTCATCAGTCTTCTTGACTGTCCCTTGGGTGTTGCTTGTTCCACGAGAAAGTTCATTAGAGTTCGAGCTGTCAAATATTCTGTTCCATTTTCAGGGAACATGAAACTTCCAGTTTCACAAAGGAATCGCTCTGGGCAAAAATCTAAATCCAAGGATCTATTAAAAATTCACAATAATTATTACCACAACATATGATGATATACTTCGTAGTAAAAAAAAAACATGCTGCACTTTGCATTTGATGTTTAATCTTATTACCGAGTATACTTTGAAACAAGATTAGACAAATCATCAAGAACCAGATGACCAAATCCGAATCCTCGGGAATCTCCATTATTATTATTATTATTGTAGCCATGTCTTGTTGGAACACCAGCATTTCTCATCATCATCATCATCATTCCACCGTCCATCTATTAAATAAATGGGTAAACATCACAAAATAAATTAGCTAAAAATATGAAACGAGTTAAGAGCTATAATACTTGAATTCCACAGCATAACCTTATGCATTTTTGTACCACAATCTTTAGTTATTGTGTTCATACCATCATCATCATCATCATTCCTCCCATCATCAGTAAAGGGAGTAGAAGAGCAAGAAGTGACAATCCAAGTGGGATGAGTAGCAGTGGAAGAAGGGGCAATAGAAGAAGTGGCAAAAGAGCCAACAGTAACAATGGAATCAAATAGTAGAGATGATGGTCATTTGATTGATGTGGTTGAGGATGATAGTGAGATTGTTGTTGTTGTCCAACTAGAGGCACATGGTAGTGATAATAAGAGCCAGCATTGTGTTGAGAATTACCCCAGCCCTGTCCTACATGTCCATGTCCATGTCCATGAGTAACTGGAGGTGCTGGATAAGAACCTGGAATGTTTTTTAAAAGATAGTTCAAAAAAGTATTACATTAATTTCTTTGTAAAAGAATTTTGAATGTAAATTAATAAATAAAAACTTTAGGAGAAAAAATATAATTTGATTGGACAAATATTTTTACTATGAGACACGCCATATCCTTCATCATAAGATCCTGAGACAAGTGATGAACAAGAAATCCATAAAATCCCAACAAGCACAAGTATGAAAGTGCACTTCATATTTATTTTTTAATGAACCAGAAGAATATTTTTAAATTATATATAAAATTTCAAGCTCTTCCTACTTCTTAACACTAATAAGTAATAAATATAGGCAAAAGCCAAGAGACTTGATCAGTTGAGCTCTTGGTTCTGAAGAAGATACTTTGGTAATGACATTGACTTTGAAAGGAGATAGGCTTTTATATCCAATGAGGGATTTCTAATTATTGTATTGTAAAGTTTAAACTTTGTTTTGATTTGAGTCAATGCAAATAATATTATATATATAGTTTGAATGAGTACAGAGTAAAGACTACAGAATACCGATCAGTAAGAAAGAAGAAGGTGGAAAGAGAGAACACGAGACACTTTTTCTTATCCATTGCACATCATTCGAATAACCTATTAATACATTCTGTCTCTTCAACTAAGTATTTACTTCTGTTGCTCTTGATCATTGATCATATCATGATTCTTGATCTTACTTTGAATTTTACTCTTGAATCTTCCTTCTCTCTGCACAATCATAAGCACTTGCACAAGTCATAATCATAATCATATTTTTTTTGAGGTTCTTTTGATTTAATGATCGATGAAAGTTAATAAAAACCTCAATGTAATATGAAAACCTATATGATATGGCAATAATGATAATGATTTTAATTTAGATAAATAAGATGATTTCAAAAGTAATATTATAAGCAAGTGATATTGTCTTTGGATTCAATGTCTCTATAATCTATAATGTATGTATATTGCTCTAAATTAAGCCACAAGAAACATGATAAACATGAAAATGCATCCGCGCCGATATAAACGTTTGTTTGTCTTTTTTTAGCATCATCAACGTGTAAAAGATTCGACAATCTTGTTATTAAAAGGGGATACTCGTGACTATTTAATTGGATCAATCTGTGATTTCTCTCTCTCTCTCTCTCTCTCTCTCGAAGCAATCCAAATGAGACAATGAGAGATGTGTCATTTTTACAGATCATAGACGACAAGTCTTCATAAAATAAGAATGAAAGAAGAAAAGTGTAGTAAAATGAAGGTGAGTGAAATGGGCTGTACATTAAAAGTCAAAACAAGAGGACTTTCCATATTTTGTCATTTCACTTTAGTTGCTCGTTATTCGTTATGCATAAAAATATGGAAGTGTTTTAGCACAGGCAGACTCAAATGTATAAATGAAAGTCATTTTGAATGTAGTATTTTTTCTTATGCATGTTCCAATACAAATAAGCTAGTGATTAGTGATGTTAAAAGACGGACTGAAATTATGGAAAATGTATTAGCGGTCAGCTTATTCCGACGATGCACTGTGCCGAAAGAAAGAAAAAAAACTGTAAATTTTTCCCCCAGTTTTTGTCAAAATTGGAACATTGCAGGGAATATTTCATCTTTCAAAAAATGCAATAACAAAATAAAACAGCATAAACAAACATTTTGAGTTTCATGACATTCGGCACTACTAATGTTTAAGAAATCTATACCTACAACCGATTGCACAGAATAATTTATGCTAATAATAATTGAAGATTGATCAAAGACATCACAAGACATTATGTAAATCTCATTATAGCAAAACAAACAACCGATGTGTATTTTTTATGTGGAAAAAACTTGAAAACAAGCACTTGTGCATGAAAGAGCATGTAAAAATAAAAGTAGACGATGTTGGTGTTCGCCGGTATTTTATATACACATGTACATATGCACATAATACATAAACGATTGACAAACGTTCGACTGATTTTTTACTTGGGCAAACACGGAAGACGAATCTAAGACGAATTATTATATAATTATATAGTTTGACATAATTTGACAATTTAACTGTGATATACCATTTGACAGCTTGAGTTCTTTCAGACTGGTCGTCAATATACATTAGACATTATAGTTTAAAATCTTCTTTATTTTTTACTTTGGATAAAAAAGTTTCAACATTTCCTGCAGACTTTCTAAGGTAAGTAAAAGAATAATAAAATAGCTATACACACTGTACATTTGTTCATTTCTTATTTTGACGAGATATTTAATCATAATCTTTTATTTCCCTGTAATATTTTATAAATTCACATTCATGTAAGTACATTATAATATAATATTACATGTAATCAAAGTATTCACTCTGATTATGTTATGTTCTTTGTTTTTCACATCAATATTTTGTAGATTTTTTGACAATTGATACATCAAAAACCATGTCTAAGCTAAAGAAACAACCAAAAAACGCATTTGCTTTCTTCATGGAAGAACGTAGAGTTGAATTAAGAAAACGAGGTCATGTATTTCCTGGTGGGCTTAAAGAAGTCGCAGTTCATGTAGAAGGTGAATGGAAAGTAAGTTGATCATTGAAAATTAAGGATAGAATATATTGATATGTACACTTACAATTCGTACAGTATAACTGTGATTGAATACTCAAGGTTCAAGAATTTCAAGACATGAACGTATAGTTTAAAATTTATGTAATATAAAGTACAGGACTAATATAAGTTTTATTGTGTGTGTGTGTTTTTTTAAGAATTTACCTCCAGCTGAACGACAAAGGTTTGAACAACTTGCCAAAGAGTATAAAGAAAAGGACAGCTCAAATTTGGGCAATAAGTTTACATCTACTGGAGAATCGTAAACATCTTTTTTTTGAAATTTTGTTAATCTAGTAGTAGTAGAGCTTAATGAAAAGCTTCCAAATTCATTGGTGTTGTTCTTGATTGTCTACATAGGTATGCAGCTTTAGAAGAAAGGAAAATAGCTCAAGAAACAGAAAGAATTCAGCTACAAACACTTTTTCGTAAGTACAAATAAAAATACAGAATCTGATATCTACAACAATGTGTAAAGTGTATTAAATATTATAATATTATACAGTACGTAGTATGTAAGTATAGCGAATGCATGCAAATGCTTTGACAATATACATACTAAAGCCCTGTTCTAACTGTTTTTTTTCTCAATATTTTCAGGTAAAGTTGTTCATCAACCTAAACCAGAAGAAGTCATTTATATCGTTATGAAAGCAATATCAAGTTGTGAAGTTGGACTACCAGACGGCCAAGGAGGAAAAGAAGTTTTTCCATTGGAACTTGCAATGGGTGCATTCAATATAAAAGATGGATTTATTTGTAATTATTGGACTCTTATTGATACAGGTATGCTGTGTTTATTTTTTTTATGAAATGCTTTGAATATCAAACTATTACATTCTGCATGGTAAATATTTTATGTGAGATTTATATTTTTTTTTTTTTTGTTTAATTTTAAAGTAACTATTCCATGTGGCTGGTCCAGCAGCGCTTTACAAACTTCCAAAGAAACTTTATTACCACAACCCGGTTCCAGTTTATTTGAAACGGAATGTCGGAAGTTGAAAGTTAATCCAAGGAATTACAAAGCTATTCTAACTAATATTAGAAAATTCATTGAGACGTGGCTTGATGAATATCCTTCCAAGAAATTTATGATCTTTGCAATGAATTATGACATTTCAACAATTAAGGGATCACTCGATTGGCTTGTTAAGAATTATGATGGTACATAAAATTTTATTAGTTTGATTCTGTCATGCATAAAAAATGGGAACTAACTATAAAAGTAGACACCTAGTGAAGAAAATATTATGCATATTACATATAAATTAAAAGTATATTATGTATTATGTATAATAATATTTTTTGCATTTTTTTTTCTTTTTTATTATTGATCAATTTTATGCAGGTGACGATAAAGAATCGCATAAAGTATTTTTTGATGCATTAAAGTTCTATCCGTTACCAGACTTTGTGATTGAATTATCTGGTCTAGCAAACAAATTGAATCCATCCTTTGTTACAGAAATCGTTCAGTTTAAACTCCCAGGGTCTGCAGGTTTGTACACATACAACATGTCTTGATTTTTGTAGTTGTAGGAAATTATCAAATAACAATTAATTTTTTCTTCAAAACTTTCCAAACAAACTACTTGTAGAAAATCTATATACTTACTGAATATTTTTGTTCCTGATTCATTACAGAGAGAGTCCTAAATTATGCATTATATGAGTACAAGGATGAAATTACGTGTCCTTATCATGTAAAAGTAAGAAAAATAACATAAATTTGCACTCATATTTTATGTAGAATTTATATTAAATTCCAACCCTACAGTTAAAACAAAGTTTTTTTTCTTAATCTACACGCTTGTGGTTTATGGTTTATGGTACACTTACAGTTTTTATTTTTTTATAATTTATATAGAAAGAGTATGCTGACAAGATGCATCTTTGCTGTAAAAATGTTGTTCTAAGACGAATATTTTCAATTCTGGAAGAAGTTGCAGAACAAGGTTTCAACTGTCCTTTGACTGATAGGCATCGAATTACTAGTTTTTTCAATGCTAAATTACCTGATCACTTGGCAAAGAAAATTCCAAAGGTAGCACCAACACAACCACCATCATCTTCTTCTTCATCATCAGGAAGTGACCCTTCTCAACTAAACAACACTTCTAATTTAAATGTCAAATCCCGAGATGGAAATTTATCTGCTCCTAGGAAAAATGTAATTGCTCATGACGATGATGATGATACTCGGGCTCATAGTTATCGAGAAAAATCTCCAGAGTACATTCCTAAATGGGGGTCATCATCATCACGACTCAAGAATGAAGAAACAACTTCAATGGACGATGAGGATTTTCCTCCTTTATCTACATCTACTGCACCAACAGGACGAGGGAGAGGATTTCATCAAGTAGAATCAAAGTTCAAACCAAAACCAGAACTAGAAGAGGATGAGCCGATAAATTATGAGGATGATAATGTTAATCTTATTAACCTTCATCGTCCTCTTAATGCTGGATCTTATACTAGTAATGGCTCAAGTGGTAGAGGAAGAGGAATAGCTTATTCTGCTTATCCTCGATGGTAGACAATTGAATTTGTACCTATCTATATGTAACAAAGTTGAAGTGATTGAAATTTTCATCAGTACTTACTTGTGACAACAATAATTTTCATGTATTTATTTTTTTGGACGCAATCTCAAAGACTCATGGAACTACTATGTAGTCTGATTTATTTATTTATTTTGATTTCTTGTTCAGCTATTTTTCATATAGGTATGATAATATAATATATTATATAGTTTAGATTTTAAATGTGTATGTAACATATGTACGTATTATACGCACTATGATACATATAATAGTATATTGATTTACGGATTGTTAGTTCATAATATTTTATTCAAACTTCAGAGGATTTAATATTAACAGTATTTGTGATTTGTCATGTTTGTGCAATAATAATTATAAAGTAAAGTATTATAAGAAATAAAAAAGGTATTATTTCCTATTCAAGTCATTTCATATAAAAAATTCAAAAAGTCTGGAACATTGTACTATATATATTGAGGAGAATAATATATTTCATATTTTTCTTCACCTTTTTGTGATGGCTTATTGTATTATGTATTTTCTGTCATGTGTGTTTGAAAATATAATCGTTTTCTGTATTCAATAATATATTTTTGTATTTTCTATAAATTTTCAAAAATACACGTCCACAACATGCATTTATATACGAGTGCTATCAAAATGTCAGTAATTATTGTCAAAAAATACACTTCATTCGTTGTATGTTGTACTAGTATTCATAATAAACTTATTAATAAATAAAAAACCAAAACAAAAAATCAACAAAAACTTTTTTATAACAATAATAGGAGACATAATATATGTGAAACTATCTATGAAAAATATCCATCCAGGATTCCTTAGATTATGAGAGAGAGACTTTAGAAGTTTCCCG
>JAQGBH010007338.1:0-11146 GCA_034698265.1 Sminthurinus aureus
TTTTATTACAAGTTATTTATTTTTTCAAGCAAAACCAATTTTCCACCAGAAAGATCTGAAACTGCGGGTGACTCAGCGAATTCACTTGGAAAGAATACTCAGTTTAAAATTGGTCAAAAATAACCCACAAAAAGTCGGAACCAACGTTTAAACTGGATTTCGGTCCAACATAACGACCGATTTTTGTTCCTTTTTTTTGGCTCCAAAAGAGGTTGGGCTTACACTAGATAAAATGGAATATTTTTGGCAAATCTTGCACTACGTATAATGGACTTTTTCAGATTTTGTACCCCCCAGCTCAACGAATGTTCCGCGGCCGCTGTAAATTATAATAAACATAAATAGATAGTTTGTGAATTAGAAATAGATTTTAATCTATATTACATGTACTACTCCGATTCTAAATATTTTATATTGTTATACATACTTTACGTACAAAATTCTCAATTTTCGGTTACGCATAAAGGCCACTGCTTTCATACTTGACCCCTGCTGGGCTGTGTGTTTACGTTGCATAATATATGCTATGCATTTCAAGTCAATCCATTTGAGATCTATATATAGGACATATTATACTTATGTGTACAGATAGTTTGCCAGATGTACGCTTATGTGAACCATTTAGATTTGTGTACAAAATTGTATTTTCCTTAAACATGAAAACCATGATTTTATATTATAAAAACTGTGGAAATATAGAGAATGAAATGTGAAAAACACCCAGCTTATTACTAATTGTAAGAAATGTTTTAGGCTGTACACTGTTTTTGAGATTCGAGAAAACCTGTGACAACTGTAAGAATGATATATGTATGTAACTAAGTATATATACTATATATCTATATACTTTTCTGTATAGTCTATATTCACACTGATCGTTTTACTTGATCGCAGTTAAAAATATAATCTTGAAAAAGTCACAAACGCATATTATGTACATAATATGATGTGCATTATATAATTTATAAAATCATATTATTATTGCTCTTATATGACTTGAATTTTTGTCTATGTTTAGTTTCAAGACGATTTTGTGTACAATGTACAATTAAGTTACTAAACGCGTATACGGTCAAATTAAATTTTTATAAGTATGATGAAAAATTATGACGGCATTACATTTACCTGTAGGTGTAGAGAGTATATTATAGTACATATAGAATTGAAAGATCTCCATTTATATTTAAAGTACATATTATACGATGAAATATTTTATGGTTTATGTCTAAAAAAAATACTACATGAAACATGCGAGTATTTCTATCACACAGTATACAAAACATATAATAATATGAAATATATATATTATTATACAATGTATAGATCTCAGTATTTTTGTTATAGTTAGGCTCTTGTTCATTATGCATAAAAAATGCACTGAAACTTAATGTACATAAAAATATCAAAAAATATAAATGTGTATTTATTTATATTCCACGTAAAACGCCCTTTGGAATCTCATATAAATTTTTATTGGCATAGGAAAAAGTTTGGCGAGAATCAGAGCATTTTGGTTATTAGTTGTCTTCTCTTTGATCCGAATCCATGGAAATTTAGTATGGAGTTTCTATAAGGGGCTTTGATTCCACATGATCCTATAGAGCTAAATTTTGTAGTTTTTGTTGTCTTAAAACATATGGAATTTTTAGTTTTGAAAAAGTCAATAATGTGTATTTTTCTTGAATAGAAAAGTATAATAATAATATTATATTATATTATTATTATAGTCTAAACTTATGAGCTATATAGGTAAATTTACAAGTAAATACTCTGAGGTAGTAAAAACCGGTATGTTAGAATATAATTTGCTTTAGAGCATGCCATTCTTTTCAGTATTCAAAACCTATAATTTACTACACACTAAATTCCATATTGAATGAAAAGGAAGGAGAAAGAAAGAGAAAGAAAGAAAGCAGAGAGAGGAAAAGCTAAACAACTGAAAACTATAACACGCTGAATTTATTTTATGCGTGCATTGAGTCTCATTTCCATTCAAAAAATCTGAAGCCATCATACCCTTGCCTACTCTATATTTTGACACAAAAACAAGTAAAAAATATCATTATTTGGTTTTTATTTTGTCACACAAAATAAATGTAAGTGTAACCTCGGCGTAATCATAGGCATATATATACACAATTTCTAAATTTAAAAAGTGAAGGATTTGTTATGTAACGGATTATGAAAAAATAAACTTTTACTATGGCCGTCGTATGAATACATAATAAAATATATAATAAAACATATTGACCTAAAAATAGTCTAGTTATCACACATAGTTTTACGAATTTTAGGATGGTATGTGTACACATAACTTATGTACGGAAGTATATATGCACATTTAAGTTACATAACCAATAATTTGTTAAAATATTGTATAAGGTGTTAGGAAGAGATACGAGTAGCAAAATTAACTTTTGCTATCCAACAAACCTTCCAAAGTTGTACCAAGAAGCATTTATATATTGAATACATAAAATATATAGTTTACGTATGATATGTAATAAAAGAACAGTAATCTATAACAGTGAGTTATATTTATTACTTATACATATAAATTATATAATAATAATATTATGTCTGTGGAACTAAAGACTTTTACGATTCTATATTATTATTATAGTGGATTACATACATATACATAGGTATACTATATACATACATACTTTAGGGAAAATACTGATTATATATATCTCTTTACCATAAACATATAATGTAATAGCTATAAATCATATTAACGTGGTATATTTTATATTTACAACAAGTAAAATAAATGCAGGTATTTATTTATATTTATTTCTCTTTCTGTTCTTCTCTTTTTAATCAAATATATACATTTAGAATCGTTTCAATTATGAATAGTACTATATAAGTAATGTATGTTTTATCAATACATTTGCATATATATATTCAACATTTATTGTTTAACTCAGTATAAATACTGATAATAAAATTCCACATTTAAATAAATATATAAATAAAAGAGTGTACACTATTCAAAGATATGTGTCTCCCTATAACTGATACATATAATAATATATATATATACAAAAAAGGTAACAAATTTGGAAATATTTCCCATTTTGTTTCCGTGTTGCTGTGTGTAATTCCAGATTATTATTCTCTAAAACTTATGTTTACATAAAAGTAGTAAAATATTATACAATAATTATACACAACTTTATAGATAATGTAAATATATATAGGTCCTAAAATAATGATGATTACAATGAGAATTCTATGATTAATGATTACAAATTCATTATAGCCTATATTATACAGAAAATATTGAAAAGTTAAATATACAATCTTGTATTGTAAATTGTATAGATAGAAAATATTATACATATATATATATATATTATGCTTACAATCTAAGATAATAACGTGTACTATATATATGTTTACATACTATACATACAGTTTCTTGTGCTGTCAATCCTCGGCTAGTAATTTATACACTAACAAAATTAATGCAGCTCATTCACTTTTTGCTTTAACATTGTTTTAAATATATCATAAGTAATTTTGTTGCGTTCATGTATATATTCAATTCTAGTATTTGAATGATATATACTATATTATATGCTATGAAGGAAAATAAAATGTAAGTAAGTGCAACGTGTTTACTGTATACAATTACATGTACGAAATTTTTATTGCATATTGCATATATAACCAGAAGAAACGATCATTTCCATTTTTTAATATTTCTTTTCGTACAGTTTTCATTCATTCTGCAAATTGTTGGAAAGGTTATGTTATATGGCATGTTACACATATACATATACATACCACCATTGCATGTGTTTTACTTTTATTTTTCCCTTAAAAATCTTGACTGATCCGATGCATAATGCATATTCGTGAGGACGAATTATGTTAACATGTTAAACTTAGCTTTAATGTCTATAGTCTATAGTATATAGTATAGTATATGTAGTAACTATAACGATGACTCTATAAAATCTAAATGGCAACAGTTTAAGACGGACCATTATATAATTTGAAAGGTAAATTTATAAAGGGAATTTTCTAGTACACATTTGAGCCCGAACAGCTGAACGGATTTTTATGATCCGTACACCAAAAATAGGTAAAGAATGGGGAATTGTAATCTGCCTATGAAAATTCTCAACTTCATCTTGTTCGAGTTTTATTTCATTTCCCCATCCGTGTGTACGTAATTTCAATTGGATACGAATGGCAATTGACAACCAACAAACAAACTTTCCTCGGATGGGGAAATCGTTATAAAACGTCGAAGATGATGAAGTTTAGAATTTTCATCGGCAGACTACAATTCCCCATCCTTTACCTATTTTTTGGTGTACGGATCATCAAAATCCGTTCAGTCGTTCGGGCTCCAATGTGTACTAGAGAATTCCCTTTAAAGTTTTATGGTCCGTCTGAATGAACTTTGTTATTATTTTAAATGGTGCAGGTATGTATTCGCTTCTGATTCATATATATTTATACAGTATTTATTTTTGAGTTTAATCTATCCACAATCCGCACTGATTTGAGAAATATTGAATCATATAATATCCAAGTAAAAACGTTTTTCTCAGTACTCTCTCAACTTACAACATGTAAACCCATTTAAAATGTCTGGCAATTACTGAGTATTGTAAAAACATGACTGTGATTGTGGCAAGTACTTATGATACGTCCGAATGATTGATCTCAATGCGTATAAAGTTTCATATGAGTCCGTAGTCCGTATATATTATATATATTCAGTAAAGTGACACTATATATAGACAGTTTTACTCTATTCTAACGCACTATACTTACGCACTTTTGCCAGTGAACAAAGTTTCAGTTTGACAGAGATATGTGACACATGTGGTTATATAAATTATAGATGCTACGTATAGATTTCGGCTAAACACAGATTCTATACAAAAGTGTGCGGGAAAAACATAGAATGCATAACAACCTGACCTCAAGAAAAGGTCAGAGAATATGGTTTATTCTTTTGGAGAGTTGACTAAACTCCATGAAACTCGACAATAGTTCCAAATATATATTTGCAACTTTTAGGTGTACCTTCTGTAATTAATTCCTTTGAATTTTGCATTTCGTACATACATTTAAATCAATACATAAGTATACCTTTTTGTTAAAACGGGTATACTATCATTTGCCCGTGACATATGATTCGTAATTCGTAAAACAGGTTCATAAAAATGCATTTCGGTTAAACTTTAAACTAGGTAAAACGTTTTAGCATAATAATATAATGTAATTGTTTATTTTGAAAATAGTTGAGTAATTTTAGTAAAATTTCGATTGATGAATCGAAAAATTAGTACTCTGTCCCCTATACATTTTTGCCACGAAATTGCATTCATTCATTACTTGACAATTGAAACAAATGGAAAAGAATGTAAAAAAGATTGCAATGATATGGCGATTTGCATGTGTGCATACATTTTGTAGTTCATTGCACATTTTTTGTTTTCCAGTTTTTTTTGCAGTTGAGGAGTTTGTCGTCTTTTTGCCATGAATAAAATAGGAAATCCACAGAGTCTAGATATATATATATATATATATAAGTTGATCAACCTTATATATTTTTTCCATGTTATGTTAAAGTCTACCGGCACATTAACATATTATGGGATTATTCTGTCTCATCTATTAACTATGTATAACAATACCATAGTAAAACGGAACAAAAAAAATACATATATTATTTAGCATCAAGACATTTATGCAATATCGGAACTTTTAGAGTAGCTCAATACACTTATTTTTACTTTAAGTACATACACACGCCGTTCAATTTGACACACACTATAATATAATTATATCACGTTGTCAACTCCTGTAGTTTTCTTGTCCTGTTCCATGTATTTAAAATTTAAAAAAAAAAAGCATTTCCATTTTATATTTAGAATATTTTTAGTATAAGTACTTGTAATTTAGACTGGAACTATGTGAAACAAATTTTTTTCTGGATGTGTACTTCAATCGGGTGAATGTATCTATCTCTGTACTATGGACTTTTGTCCCTCTCTCTATATGTAACGTTTTATGGCATGCTGTACACATTTTTAGAGATTAGACAAATTAGGGAGAAGTTTTTTTTGTACGTGTTACTTATATTCTAAAGTCCACGTTGTACTAAAATAATAATATGACTAACTGAGGAAAATATGGACTTTAGTTTTTCTGTGATTCGTGTTCATGTAATGAGTGCATGTGGTGTATGCCATGCATCATCGGTTTTCTCTCTCTGCTACTTAAATACCTATAATAATATTAATATAAGTAATAATTATTATTATGCAGTGATTATCCAAGTATTTTCTGTACAGTATAAAGTATAATATTATGACATTATGATAATCATATTCTTATTCATTATTCTATATATCTCTATATATTGTGTGTCCACATTGAGTTGGTCCCAACTCAACTCAACTCTATACTCACAACCCCCATATTTTTTCCTTTTTCCCCTCTCCACAATAACAAAAAAAACAACTATGTATACACGTATATTAAGACCTACACTATATTACACACATTTCATCATTTCATTTCGTCCCTTGAACAGAGAGCAGAGAGAGACTACGCATATAAACTTCAGACGAGTACGAAGTTCTACTTTTCCACCAACTTGTAGTGTTTTTTTTCTCGTCAAACAGTGAGGATTTCCAAATAAAATTTAACTAACACATTACAACATTACAACAATAATCAACAACAATGGAGAATTCATCAAATAATTCAAAAAATCAAGGGTCACCATCGCCCGTTCATTCCAAATTTTTCTCCAGACTTTCCAGCCTTCCGATTGTTAATGCTTTCATCCTTTACACTGTCAACTTCTACGCTAAAGCAAAGGTAAAAAAAAATTATATTTTTTGATCTTATTTTAATCATGGAATTTCTGTGTCATTAATTAAATCTTAGATAATTTTAGAAATCCAGTTTAATAATCCACCAAGTAGCCTACTTATAAAAATCATAATCAAATATATTATATATCTTTGAAAAATAATATAATCAGGTTATTCAATATTGTTGGGAAAGTATGTATTTCTCAAAGGTTTTTCTATTATGTACAAAAGTTATGAATGACGTATGTATAATATTTGAAAGTATATAATCTACATAGCATGTAAATAGAGATATTAAATATATTATTATTTTTAAGTACTATATCATATCAGTTTTAAATCACGGAGAGAAAGAAAGGGGCAAAAAAGTAATTTGTATAATATTTTATTTGACATTGATCTTGAACCATGCTAATATAAAATATTATAATATATTATTATTATGTACATACGCATAATATATTATATTATTGTGTAGGATATTCGTCTTACATGTTCTGTCATGTAAAAATATTATTTATATTAGAAAATATAGACTGACTGTCTTTCTTTCAGTTCCATACTCCTTTTTTTTCTTCATTTTCTGAAACTTTCTTATCAGCAATCCATAATGTGTGTGTCCTTTACTTACTTACTTACAAAATATATATTTAAATGCAATACATTATTCTGGTATAGGTTTGTACGCGTATGAGAAGTGCATGCACAAATACAATTTTATGCCCATCTCAATATGAAAATTGATAAATAGTGCAAGATAATAAAAGTCTACTTAAGTATAATATGGGTACATATGACTAGGACTCGTAATTCATAATGTATTATAATATCTATACTCTGTATATGGACGTAATAGTAATAATAAAGACATGCTAACCATTTACATCTATGTATATGTGTCTTTCGCATGTTTAGATGCATTATAACTTATAACATAATAATGACTATAATAATATTATTATTAGACCAATATTACTTATGTTACGCAACCAGATGCAACTTTTCTTTCTGGACAACATCCGTCTTTTTTCCTTTCCTTCCACTCTCGTTTCATGCATTTCATGAAATGACATATATATATGTACATGTATATTTTACATGTATTATTCATGACATCCCTTTTTATTTTTATTTCGTTGCATGTGGGTAATAAGTAATAATATATTTATGGGTATATTTATATTTATACTAGTTTTGTACACATATTGTAAGACTCTCTATACCCTTGTCTTATACTATACTCTAATGTTTCATTATGTAATAATAATATTATAATAATATAATGTATTATTGTACCATAACTCAAATTTCATTTTCCTCTTTCTTTTTTTTACAAAAAAAACTATAGAGTTCAATGTGGATCGTAGGCATAGCTTCAAACTGGGTTGAGAATGCCGTGAAATTGGTTGCTGTTTATGCAAGCCCTTTTGTGACACAGTTGACTCCTCTTGCAGCTCCTCCATTAGCAAGGGTTGATGATTTGGCTACTAAAGGACTTGTAAATCTTGAAAACAGAGTTCCAGCAATAAAAAAACAACCACAAGAGGTATTTAGACTATCTTTGGTATAATACCATTACATGTATTACTATTATAATATTACAAAAGAAGAATATGTAAATATTCTTTTGTTTTATTTTTAAAACAAAAAAAAAAGAAGAAATAATGTGCTATATGAAAAGCTGATTGCGAGTGTAGAGAGATTTTTAGTTACCTTATGATTTATGATGAACTATAAAATGAAAGCTATTAAAAATATTATATAGAATAATATAATAAAAAACGTGTATTTTGATAATATTTTACAGATTGTTTCGGACACCAAGGAATTGATCAATTCAAAAGTTACACCAGTGACAGAGCGATTGAGCAAAACCAGTGAACAAGTTTTGAGCAACAAATTAGTTCAGTTGCCATGTGATGTTTTGGAAAAACTACTCTCCAGTGGAAGTGCCATCGTGGACAATGTGCTGTCAAATGAAAAACCCAGTCAAAATGGACAACAGCACAATGGATTTCCGGTAGAGAAAAAACCGGAGCAAAAATCAGCCCGTGCAGCCTGGCTTTTCAAAGAATCTTATTTCTTTGCTTGGAACACAACTCAGAAACTGTATGGTTACGTCCAATCAAAGACGGGTTCTCATGGAGGCTCTGATGCTGTTGTTAGAAAATCATTATAATTTTTCTGTTGATCATCTTCTATCCCTTTTTGGATTTTTTGGTTATTATCTCTTAATATTAACTATCAATCTGATATGATATCATTATATATTAGTCTTCATAATACAATAGTACACTGTACACGTCAACAATAACAAAGAAAAATAAGAACAACAACATGAGATATCTTCAATTATTACATTACATTATATATATAGGTACGTAACAACTTGATCAATGATATGGTTCTTAAACAAATCTAAATTAATATTATTATAGACTATAAAGTTTAAACAACAAACAATAGTGTGTGCTTACTACAAAATCCCGTTTTTTTTTGTATCTAAAAAGGTGGTTAAAACTATATTATAATATAATATTTAGGTTAGACAGTCATACTACTATTAGAAATAAATAAATAAAACCTGGTCATCCTTTTTACTAGCCTATATTATATTATATAGCGAATCTAAAATGTATCACCACAATAGAAATTTATCGTATTTTGTTAGTACTTCATTTACAAGTTTCATAACATCATAATTAAAATCAGATCTGCTACAAAAGTTGATAAAATGTACTGCCGTAATATAATATAATAATCATATTATAATGATGATAATTATATTATACTATCCATAGGAAAACTATTTATCTCTCTAAATGGATTTCTATGTAGGCCTACTAATATATATAGGTGTAATTTTAGTTTTCTTTATCTTCTAAATGAAATTTATAATATCATGGTATACTTTAAAAATGAGGATTAAAGACAAAAAATACAAAGAAGCACGTTTAAAAAGGTATTTAATATATATTATATGTATGAGATTTTCATGTATTTATAGACACATTCATATGTGAGTACTTACTTATAATAATTTTTGTTAAACACTAACGTATTTAAAAGGTATTTTCTAATCTCAGTGAAAAAACAAGTAAATAATATAGATTCTATATATATACATATATACAAAGAATATTACACTAATAGACAAATATATTATTATTGGATGTTGGAAATTACAAATATTATATAAATTGTTATACATGACGCATGGTTAATACAAAAAGATATTAGAGCTTCCATCGATTAATAATAATAATTATATATACATATTATGTGGTATAATTAGTGATTGTATTAGAATTTCTAGATGTTAGTGTTGTAAAAGTATAAATTATTACAACTTGTAAAACATGAAAAGAAAAGAAAAAAATGGAAAAGCTAAAAAAAGAAGAAAATTCAATCAATTTTATACTCTATAGTAATAATATAAAATCTTTGATACGTAATCTTTGATACATTTTTGTACTGCTGTAATGTTAAAATACTTTGTCTTCAACGATGGAACGAAAAGTTGAAAAGTTTGTATAACAATTATAAATTTAACATGAATATAATAAGTATAACATACTATAATATTTTATTTATATTACAATTTTCCAATGTTACTTTTTTTCCTTTGTTGTTGTTGTTATTGGTTATAGCGTTATACATATATCATTTAGACAGATGTTTTAAAAAGACTTGTTTTTATTAATATCTTATAATACTAATATGTTGTCGCTAAACTTTTGTCAAAAAAAAAATCTGAGTATAGACTATTATTATGTGTGTAAAGTTCAATACATGCTATGATTATGAAACCTATAATATATTTATCATACGTCCTACACGTATTTTTTTATTTCTATTTTTCCAAAACGGAGAGTCGCAAACATATTATTTTATGTATTTAAGTAATTCGAAAAGTTCTTCATAAAATTATATATTTTTTTGATTGATTTTTTTCTCCACATATATATATATATATATAGAAGTAATGCATATGACAAATGACAGTTTTTATGTGGGCAATATTATGTAGCTGTATAGGTAAACGTATTTATTTATTTATGTAAGTAGATGGTAAAAAACATATTATATATGTTCTTTTAATTATCGTATAGTAGATTTTTTTTAATGGTATAAATAATACATGTCGAAAGTTATATATAATAAAAATATCGTAATCCATCAACGAGAATATTTACTGCATTATTTTTTATGTATTTTAACATTCTATATAGTATTTAATCAAAATTATGGCCAGTTGTATCAAAGATTAAAAAGAAAAGTACGTATAAGTA
>JAQGBH010007339.1:0-11146 GCA_034698265.1 Sminthurinus aureus
TGTAATCATGTGGATTATATCACTATAAACCATAAATATTTACCAGCATAACATGACAACGACAAAGACAAAAACAATGCAAGGCAAAATTTCAGTATCAGCTAATCTGGTATTGGACTGCCATCAGAAAATATCTGTACCACCACAGTACGCTGATGATGATGATGCTGAACTTTAGAAACATGCCATTAATGACCATGCAATTCTGCAGGAAAAGACACATTGAAAGATGGATGGATCGATGGATAAGAGTAAAGCATTCCCAGCTTCATCTTTTCTTTTTCCTAGTTATACTTTTGATTCTCCTTGTCCAATTCCTCCCTTGAAGCCCTCAATGCTTAATACTTAATACTCAATGCTCAATATCAAACAGTGGCTTTTATCATAGCAGCTTCAATTCTAACTTGAACATCAAACATAAACAGTCAACATGGACTTTAATGTACATATAGTAAATAAAATACAAGTGGCAAAACTCGCTTACTGTGAAAACCGTGTAATAAGACAAATTAACTAAATACCGTACTGTAAATTTATCTTGGGTTGAATGTTGACTCCTCACATTAACTTGAGATGCGATTCAGATGGGATACATCTGTCAATATTTGGGTTTTTGTATGATACGATATGATATCAAATATCAAATAACCTGTATTATTTAGTTTTTTTTTACTGTAAGGCATTTATCATTTAGGGATTTTCTCATGCATGTGCATGTGTGTGTCTTATATTTATATCATGTTTTTTTATATTACACATTTATACTCTTTGTGAATCATTTAGCAGCATGGAGAAAATCAGGATTTTTAGACCTGATTATAATGTATAAGTGTAAACGCCTAAGATTGTAATTAGAGCTTGTCGGTATGAAAAGGGAGGTAAGAGCTATCATTTAGCACCGTCAAGAGTCAAGTTGAGGAAGCAAAATTCGACTCTACAAGTACGAGTAAGAGTGCGAGATAGACGAGTGGGAAGAGCTCATCTCCACTCAAAGCAAGACAAGGCAAGGCAAGTCAAGTCAAGCCAAACCAAGTACAAACACTCTGCACATTATACAGCGTATAGAATACGTGTGGTTGATAGTTGGTAGTTCAAGAGAGTTCAATGAAAGAAATTACCAAATTCAATCCCATCCATTCCAAATTCCAATGCAATCCAATGTAATGCAACAAATCAACTCTAAAAACTAAAAACATTCATTAAGAGCGTACTCAGTACTCAATACACACAAGCACAAACACAAACAGGCAAATATGTGAGAGTTGCAAGATGCACGCAGACAAAATTTATAAGCACTGCTTTTTACAGTATAGCAGAAGACAGTAAACAGTAGTTCCTGAAGGCGACTAATAGAACGTGAAGAATATCAAGAACTAGTAAATGGCAAGTGTTCCTCAACTTGAACAGTGACTACATTCGTAAGTTACGGAAGATAGAAGAAAAAATGGCAAATCTCTTCTCTTTCCTCTTTCTTCCAACTTGCAATCATTCAGCAATGTGCAGTGAGTCCTGGCAGTGAAAACATACAATAAACTCCAATGATAATAATAATAAGCTCAGACTGAAGATCTCTGACTGACAAGGGCAGGAAAAACTTTTTTTCCACTTGTATCATTATGCTGGTACATTGTACATTGTACGTATATGGAGTACTAATAAATGCAGAGACATAATACAGAGAGAATAGAGAGACATTGATCTAGAATCTCGAATGTATAATACTATTAACTATTACTATTACTATGCATGTATAAAACAGATAGGAAGAACTTACTGGAGTAATTGATGATAATGCATTTACAAAGAAAAATTGGATGAGAGACGGGTCGAATGAGAGAAAAAACCAACTTTTTTATTCGCCGTCTCCCGTCTTGATATAAATCCACTCTGCACAGTTCATATACAAAATATTGACAGTAATTGTCTATTTTGTACAGACTGGGAAAAAATTTACAAGGCACAAAGCCCATGTAACAAATTCAACTACCATACACAATACAAAGTACAGTTTGGTATAATATACTGAGTTATTGATGGAGAAAGGAGTTCATTTTTTTTGCACAACTTGCACGGACGGTTCTCTGTTCTCCGCATTTTCCCCAGTTTCCAAAAAACCACATAATAATATAATGGATAATGGAGAATTCAGGTTATAGCTGCAGGAAATTTACATAGTGGGGATTTTCAGTACAACTTCGGCAATTGGCATATGTATACTTTTTGCTTTGGCCTTTGTATATTGTACATATTACATATTCTAAAGGTTGCAAATCCAGAATGTAGAATCTAGAAACTAGAATCTACGTTTGATACTTGCATAATACATGCATTTATTTATAGTTGACTCTGGAATATGTGAGTCTCGGTTGGTTCTGATCAGTATAAAGTATAAATTGTAGGAATCTCCTTATTTTGCAAACCAGTAAAATAACCTACACTATCTCTAGACTCTAGATTCTAGAATCTAGATACAATAATATACCAACGTAGACATGTTAAATGTATCACATGTCCTCTTACTTTCTATTCTTCTTTGTGCAAGGATTTTCTCCCCAATTTTATTTTATTCGCTACATGGAACACTCATGAAAATTTTACATAAATATGTATATTGAATCTGTCTCTCTCTTTTCCAGGTTTCTTCACTGACTGAATGAGTATGAGTGACGCTCTTTACGTTTCCTGTAGCTATTCAATATATTTTACACTGTACAGTGTACAGTAGTGTACACTGTGTATACATACCTAACCTAATGCAGTAAAAATTTCTTCGAAACTTGAACATTTTCCATACCGATTTCATTTCCCATTTTCCCTCGCATTTGAGAGGAAGAAAAAACTCCTTCAAGGCATTTGAAATGAGAAGATATACCACATAATAAAATAGACTTGCATTTAGATATGAAATATTTAAACAGTGACGAAAGAGAGGTTTTCAATTGTCAATACAAAAAGGGAAATATATTCATGAAATATTCATAAAAGGCACATACATACATATATGCAGACATTTTCACAAAATACATTTTTACATGTACATCGAATATCCAATGTCTATCATCCAGAATACAGAAACTGCAAATTGAAATAGAACCGAATGGGAAGATAGGAACAAAAATATGAGATACAAAATACATTAAAAAGTCATATATGGCCAAATTATTATATTCTGTAGTATAAAAAAAAATACCTAAAAAATATATAGATTCATGGTTGCCTGCTCTACATCTTTGTGACGTACTATAATAAAACATAATAATATACACTCTTGTTTATTTTTGCATAATATGAAAAATAGGTACTGGAAACTTTTCCCCTAAACAAACACACATTATAAATATATGAATTTGAAATGTTTGCCTTTTGCCTACCATACTAATTGTCACTACCGATGAAAATATAGATTTGTAGTATTGTAACCTACAATTTGTACAGAGTTCCCAAAAATGGCCCTTTGCCGTCTACATTCCTACACTTCTAAAAAAACTAAAGATAAACAAAAACATAAACAAACCAAAAAAAATCAAATAAATAACTATAATCTCCAAGAACAAATAAAAGGATCAAAGCAGTAATTTTTTCTAAGTCCATAATATATATTTTTTTAAAGTATATTTATATAAAGAAAATTTATTTAACCTCAGACCATATCATTTCACTCATAATAATTTATAATAGAATGGCTATAGTATGGAGTATGGTTAAAGGCACTTGTATTTGTACAATAAAATCAAATGAACTCCAAATATTTGATACTCATCAACACCATCATCATGTTTTATATACATTTGATATTTGATGCCCATGTTTTCATGTACCAACCATGTAGTGGACATTCACTCCAACTTTAGTTGCTAATAATTTTCTCCTTCATTTGAGCACATGAGCAAAGAGATTAATATTTAATATTATGCTTTAGTACATTGTAATGTACACGTGTAATTTATGCAACGCACACCTACAAACAATGGTAATAATGTGCCATTTCATTTCATTGTCTTAGATATTTAATCGGCAAGAGAAAGGAAGAGTCTACACTCTATATAGCCTACAGCCCACGTACATTAATGGCCATAGCATACTAAAATAATAAAAAATCATTGCTTGTTTGCAATGTTATAAAACTCTTATGAAACTAATACAATCATACATCTCTATTCTCTATTCTATTTGTGCGTTCTTAATAAATATATTATAGTTTATGGTAAGCCCGGAAATATCCCCGCATAGTAAAAAAATTTACTTGTTACAGATTATTTTGCAGATACATTACACAACAATACACACAATACACAATAGAACAACGACATACCTGGGTAGTTACTTAAACTTGCAACACTGGAAAAAAAATCATGATCAGCATACGGAATACCTATACAGAATAGAATAGAATAGAAATGTAACAAAAATTAAAACTAATAAATAGCAGTATTATATTTTATCGTGCTGAACAAATTTTTGTAATCCCTAGTTTATATTCAACATGTGTGTAGTGTGTAGTACACACTGTGTAAACACAAGTTGCATTTCATTTGAAAAAATCGGATTATATAATAATATATTGTAACACATAAACATATAATACATACTGTCAACTGATGCAGATAACCGGACGTTAGGAGGAAAACGCCTTCCTTTCAGCTTTGACCAAGAGTTCCAATTGGAACCAGAGGATTGTGTTAGTTCCATAGTTGTGTAGTTGCTTATCTTTGGGAATAAAAAATAAGACTTGTTTTTGGTAGTGTAGTAAAGGGACGATAGATCTAACGTTGCTCTGTTGTCCAGAGTATTCAATCACTGAAAAATTGTATTATTTGTAGTACAAAGATCACTAATTTGGATAACGATTCATCCTCGTTGTACAACAAACAATCACTTGTAGGCTTGTAATTAACTTGAATATGGGACCCATTACAATTGTTTCTCTGCGCCCAACTGTAATTCAAAAACAAAAGTATAATAAGTAATAAGTATAACAATAATAATAATAATAATAATTGCAAGACTTTTATTTGTCTCTAAACACTAAACTATAGACATACAATGAATGCATAAATCTAGATATTACATGTACAAATGCACATCATAATCATAATATTATGTATATGTGTAAGCTCAATGTGCGTCGACTGATGGATGAATGACATATACAGGTAGATTGTGAAAAAATTCTAATGTCAATTATATTCACTGTGTATAATGTATCATAAAATGTAAAATGTATCCATCGAAAAATTTGTAACACATAACACATAAACAGATCTACAAGCATGCGGACATGATTTGGCATTATCTTAGTCTCTGAAAAAGGATTGAAAATACAATTAATGTATACAAACTACAAGGGCATTCCTGTGTATCAACTGCTCTTTGTTTGTAAGGCGTAATTGTTGCATGAGTAATCACAAGTAACCACATCAGCATCATCATAATATGTAATGATATGATATGAAGCGCCACATTAAGTACATACTAGTAGGTAGATATAGTAGATACGTCATATTTTATACTAGAACTTGATACAAGTATGGATTTGTGTACATTGTACATTATGCACATTATGCACAAAACAAATATATAAATGTGTAAGTACATGTGTAAAACCAACCAAATGATTTGAATGATAATCATTAATAATAATAATATAAAAGAATTCTTTTTCTTTTCCATTTTGTCATTTGTTATATAATCTCACTGACATACATACAAAACTCATGTACGTATACGTACATGCTTTCAGATTTTAGATAGACCAAAAGATCAATGTTTTTATTTCTCTGTAGGTACACATTACACACATATTATGCTTGATCACCAATCACCAATATCATTGTGGATTTAAAATGCACACGTCCACATAATAGGTGGATAAATTGAAACAAGCCAGAGAAACAAAAAAAAATCTCTCAACTCCATATCATCAAATTTGTGAGCAATTTATATTAGTAATATTATTATTATTATTATTATGGACTTGGGATTTTCTTTTCTAACATATCCACTGTCCACTTCATACTTAATATAATAGCAAGTGTCGATTATCGATTCCGAAAGATACTTTTCAAATAAACAATTTACAAATGTATACTTACACAGGTGCGAATGCATAATATTATGTATTGTATTATAGATATTAGGGAGATCAAGTGGATTCTTTGAAGTATATATATATGTCTCTAAGTAGTAAATGTTAATGTTCAAACTTCTGTAAAGTCATCCTCCAATAGTACATAGTAATCATTATAATGAATGATCCTTCAGGTAAAATATTTTATCAATATAACATTTTTCAAATGAATACTCTTTGTCGCTTTTAGTATAATATAAAATATAACCTATCTACTTTTTTTGATTCGTCATAATGTCGAAAGTTGAGACTTGACTGTGCAAAAACTTCCTCAGCAATATATGTATACATGCCGAATAAAACTTACAAGACCCCTGAAACACACATTTGTAAGAGAATAAACAATAATACCAATTTTATTCATGCACCTTCCTTTTCTTACTTCACCCTTTTTTGTACTAACAGTACAAATAATATTACAAATACGCAGATTAAAAGTAAAATAAGCAAGCTTTATAATTTACAAGTAAGAAATAATAAATTCTATTAAAGATACACTGACATACTAGCAACTAGCAAACATCTTTTTCTTTACATTTTCCATAACCAATATCTTTCTCTTATCTCTTATTCATCAAATTGAAAAAACTCTTCTTTCACGTAATGATCATATCAGAGTCTGATAATAATCAAGGTCTCAGTTTTTCAATTATTATTAAAGACAAATATATATTAAGAAAGAAAAAAGGCAAAAGACTATAATAATAATAATAATATATTCTACATTCTACATTAAAGTGAGAAAAAAAAGTTTATTGGTATAATACATGAAACCTAAAAAAGGAATGATGATCATATAACTTTGCTCATTATACATCTTGTTTGTGTATCTAATATCTAGTATCTATATTATTTGTTTTATCGCTACATCTATTTATGTGTTTGTAATTTTATTTTGCAAATCAAAACTTGAATGTATTATGTATTATGTATAATGTATACACAACTGCAAATATTAAATATATATATATGTACATAAATATACATAAATTCACTCCAAGTAGGTGTTTTTAATATTAAAACACATGTAAAACATGCAATTTCTTCCATTTCATATGGATAATAAATCTATACACATGAACAGAAGATTTAAATTTTAAATAGTCAAAATTAATGACAAACAAGATATAGACATTGATAGTTTTTGTACATTTAGCTTATTCCATATTCTGCATTTTTATATTCCCTTTCAGTTTTATACTTATTTCTTATTTTGTTCGTCAATGAACATTTACTTTTATCTTGGTTCACTTCTTTCATTTTTCTTTATGTGTAATGTGTAATGTTTTAACAAATCAACCATGATTTGTGTTTGAGCACGACTTTTATATATATACAATATACAGCAGTACAAAAAAGAAAAGGTTACATATATCAATAGAACTAACAGTTTGTCGCAATTTTAACCACTCACTTTTCCTATTTCAATTTTTGTAAGTAATCTATAAATGAATATATATATATATACAGTATACAGGCTTGGTTGGTGGAAAAATACACAGTTTATAAACTATAAACTCTAATAGAAGCTGTAGCAAAGAGAGAGACGCTAATAAAAATCCTTAAACTTCAGGCCTCATTTCTGGTTCTAAGTAATCAAATGAAATATCAGCATAATATTAATGATCTTTGATCAATGCAGTAAGTAAGTATTAAAAAAATATTCAATGGATGTTGAAAGGGTGGAGAATGACTACAATACTCGTATACATAGACTATAGTATAATAATATTGAATATATCTGTAGTAAAAGATTTTGCAGTTTAAATATTAAATGCTTTAAACTGAGTGTGAGTATTGATGAAAGGAGGAATTTGAAATCTGTCAATGTCGTTTATGAATTGGAATTCAACTTGTATAATATAACTGTTTTTTTGTTTCATCACGTTTTTTCTGTTTTATTTTATAGTTTGTAGTAGTTTTAAACCTGTATCTTGCAAAGTTGTCTATCGTCAATCTTTTCAATCGTCGTCAAGTTAAGTAAAACTAAAAGGAATGGGGAAATATCGAAATACAAGCATGCATATATAGAATATTATGATATTATGCAGATTATGTATCAATGATATTAGATACTTCATACTAGATATTAGATACCTATGATGGCATTGCAACACTTCTGCATTCTTACATAGTAATCAGTATACTTAATCAGTATACTTAATCAGTGATAACATTGTCATAAAATCATGTGGATGATTTACTTATATATATATATATATTCTGCTGATGCTCACCGATAATTGATTTTCTCGTGTATCTCTGAAATCTGAAATGTATTGAGTATTGACTCTTGATTTGCTTTTATAATAATATATATTTAAGCTTTAACCAAGTTTAGAAAACCATTTTACAACTATATTATGTATACCTGTATAATGTATAATCTCATTGTATTCTTTTCATCATGATTTCATGAACCATTCAACTAGAATAATATTCATTTATTTATCTTTAATCTTAAATCTTGAAATGTATTCTTTTTGAGATTTCTTTGTTATATATAATATTATATTAGTTACTCATTATACTTTCCAGATGAAATAATAATATTATTATTATACAAAACACTCACATTTATTTGTAACTGTATGTATATATATATATATATATATAATATTATACATGAAATGGAATGCACGTTTCCAATTCAGTTGACTGACTTTGATACACACGGCATACTATTAACTATGTTATTATCTTATTTTTGTTTACCATTTACCAGGAACAGAATCAAGAATCAGACACATTAAAAGCCATTTCTATAATCACAATATATATATTATGTATGTACGTACTGATTGTGCATTACATTTTCACTTATTAACACTTAACAAAACACTCTCAACTTCAACGGATCAAGTTTCACTGTTCACTGTTTAATTGTCTGTATCTTTTACAAAAGAGAAAATTAAATCGTTTCGATTCATTGATCGAAAGCTGCTTGATGTTTCCTTCATTATAAACTTGGCTACAAAAGCTATAATACAACTTCAACTTTTGTTGCACTTTGTCTATTTTATTTTTTATTTTGTGGTTCGTTAAGTGCACGGACAAGTTGATTGAAGATTGGACCAAATCTGTTTGCTGCTATAATTATTACTAGAGATTCATCTACAGTCTACAGTGTTAGAAAAAAAGTATACAATTCACTGCACTAGTTAACTAATTTTAGACCACTAAGTTTTCCTGTACAATAATTAAGAATTACAAGTATGTTTCAGAAAATACTTGTATTTTTGCTGGTCTCACTTTTTTGCACTTTTTTTTTACTAAATTCCCACAATTTTTTTGCCCATGCATCGAAAGTCGAAAGGGAAAAAGTTCGGATATTTTACACTTTATTTTGTCGTGTGACAGTTTTGACAGTATAAAAATAAGATTTAGTAAATCAGTATTTTTTTACGTGTCACACATTAAATTCTAACAATAAAAAACAGTTAATGCTAAACAATTTAAAAATAGTAGCAGAAATAAAATGCCTGTAAACGTTAGGCGTTAAACTGCTTGCTATACAAAGATACTACATAAAGGCTAACAAAAAGTATATATATTCAGTACCATATATGTATTTGTTTGAGTATTATGTGTCTCAGTTTGTGACCCTATTGATTATCAAGTGTAAACATGTGTGCACATTATTTATAGTTGTTTTATATCCCATCAACTGCTACTGTTAAGCTTAATGCACTATAAAATGTATAGTCCATCATGTTTAGTTTAAATTAAATAATGTGGTGTATACACGAAAAACACGCTTGTAGAACATGTGTAAATGGTAAATGGCAATTACAATTACACAATGACTGTAACATACTATGGAGTATTTTATATTTTGGTATATTATACTCACATATACATGCATTTCTTCCATTGTTTGCTTTATTACACTTGATGTTTAGAGTTTATAGTTTAGAATGAAATAAATAGAAACATAAGTACTTTCATAGATAGAGCAGAGACAAATTAGTACATTAATACAATCTACAAAATACAAACAAACAAACGAGAAATTCACAATAGCTCAAGTTAATGGAATAAAAACTTTTGTATAATGTATAGCGTATGCGGTGACTGATAAAGGTATTGTAAATAGATTTAAACACGTTTGTCAACATAAAATGTGCGTCTACAGTCTAGATTCTAGATACATGTATGGTGTATAGTCTACAGTGTAACGCATACCTGTACATATATTTAGTAATGACACATATATATTTATTTGTAAACAGTAAAACATAATAGAGCTACGTAATATTACATAGACCACTTGAATAAATAAAACAAAATAGATGACTCACCTTCTATATTATATATTATTTAATCCAATTTTCTTTATCAAAATGTGAAAATCATATATCCAAGTTCAAAATAATTAAGAAACGTAAGAGTAATATTAAATATTTAGTTTTTAGTGAGTGTCAACACAAAACACAACACTACACAATAACAGTAACAATAAAGAAAACACACAGTCACAAAAATATTTTATTTTTCGTTTTATTATCAGTTAAATATCAATGATCAATAGTACCGCATATTTCATGCGTTTCGTATGTAGAACTGAGAATTGAGAACGATTGGAACTTTAAAAATTAAACACTGAACAATTTATATGTTTGTGTACACGTATTTTAAACGTTTGAGGGTTTGTCAGTGTCAACCACATGAAAAACAAATATAAAATATTTTACGTAATAAACACCACAATAATATTATTTATTCGAACTTAATTGTTTTGAGTTTTGCGTCTTGAGTCATTCACAATTTTCTCGACCAATAGCAATAATGACGATATCAACAAGTAAATATTAGTCTTATTGCATTTATGATTAGTATAATAACTTTACACAAACAATCTGATAGGAGACACGAGTGTTGTATTGTTACTCACCAAAATGCTAGAGCATGAATAGTGAATAACGTATAAACAGTAATAATAATAATATGTGGGGTTATCTATGAAAAACAATCTAAAGGAACTTTTTAATTCACACCAAGCGGTGATTCTAGAACTAA